>CAKAOI010013765.1:0-86443 GCA_916701655.1 Sebastiscus albofasciatus
AATATTTTCATATATATTACGATAACGTTTCTCTCTGCGGAGCCCCATCACTTCACAAGAAACGGAAAACGGGTTCACGGGAAACCTCTGCTGGTCTGGAGGAGCTGCAGCATTTATTTCTGCACAAACGTCCACTGTACATTCACTAGATATTCTCAGAGCTAAACTAACTCTTCTGCAGTGAGGAGTGTGTGCATATTGTAATTTGCTTAATGAATTGTATATATGTGTATATACCGTATATGTTTTTGTTTTTATTTTGTTCTTTTTATCTCTCTCTCTCTCATCTGCAACCGTCTGCATCTTATCCCGTTAGGGGTCGCGGGGGGGGCTGGAGCCGATCCCAGCCGACATTGGGCGAAGGCGGGGTACACCCTGGACAGGTCGCCAGTCCATCGCAGGGCTGACACATAGAGACAGACAACCATTCACGCTCACATTCACACCTACGGGCAATTTAGAGTCAACAATTAACCTAACCTGCATGTCTTTGGACTGTGGGAGGAAACCGGAGGACCCGGAGAAAACCCACGCTAACACGGGGAGAACATGCAAACTCCACACAGAAGGGCCCCAAGTCAGATTCGAACCTGCAACCCTCTAGCTGTGAGGCGCCAGTGCTAACCACTGCACCACCGTGCAGCCCCTGTTCTTCTTATTTATTATTGAATTGACGCTTTGGCAATATTGTTCAGTCATGCCAATAAAGCAAACTGAATTGAATTGAATTGAATTGAGACATATGCTGCGTTCCAAATCGCATACGTTTTCGTTTTACTTCAGTACGTACTGCAGCTGCCCTTATAAAGTAGGTACTGTTGCATGCAGTGTGCACACAATTGGAACATACAACTTTATACTTCATCATAACATTTGGAACGCAGTCATAGTTTGTTTTTTTATCCCAGTTATATGCAGCATTTACCAGTTTAGTACCCAGACTTTGCTCCATGGCGAGATCTGGGTCAAGGTCTTCTCTTATCAGTTGAACAGGAGGCCTATAAAGTAGTTGCCAAAGCAGCTGTAAATCTTTTTATTCATGATGTTTCAACACTTGGCGAATAAACAAGTTTTCTCTCTGTCAAATGAATCTATTCAAAAGCTTGAAGGTCTTATTGATAACATTTTTATGTAGACGAATAATTAAAAAAAGAGCCTTTAGAAAGCTACTAGGGCTGTGTACGGGCAAGAATTTGGCGATACAATACATATCATGATACAAGGGTAAAGATTCAATATGTAGGGGATAATGTACAGCGAGCCGGTCATTGTTGTGAAATAAACCCCGACAGGGCCTGAAGGGGTTTATTTCACAAAACATGGTTACTTACTTAAAGCGTCAGTAGTCAGTATATTTTTGGCAACATTGGGCAAAAATTCCATAATAACCTTTTAGCATATTGTAATTCAAGTGTTCTGAGAGATAACTAGACTTCTGCTCCTCCTCATGGCTCTGTTTTCAGGCTTTAAAAAATCCAGCCGTGATGGGAGACTTTGACCAATCACAGGTCATTTCAGAGAGAGAGCGATCCTATTGGCTGTGCTCCGGTCATGTGACCGGTATTTGACGTTCCTTCGAGCCATCTCAACCTGATCTCAACATGGCGGCTGCGTCACAAACTTTCTCATTTTACAGCTAAACAGTACACTACACAAGATGATTCTGAAAACATTTCAGCAGAGAAATAGGCATTAACGTAACAGAATACTGATTCATATCTGATCAGCGCTGCCTAGTTTGAACATTTGGTCGGAGTTCACAAGTGATTGACAGCCGGCTCTCATAGACGGCAGCTGGACAGCGGACCTCAGATCAGCTCTTACTGGTTGTTTTCCTCCGGTCTGTGAAATCTTGCAGATGCCGTTAGGAGCACCGGAGGACACAGAGGCACATGATTTTTTTCAGGTTACGTGTTTCATGTACTACTGTCACGATATAGCGACCGTTTTATATAAATAAACGTTTTTAATCATATTTGCTCCGATCTCGCCTCCTTCAGCTTTAATATGGCGGACCCTCCACACGGGAATGGAGTAGAACTAGGTAGGGAGAGGGTGTAGGGGGGCGGTTTGAGAAAGGCCCTTAGTGTGGAGAAAACTGATAAATGGCTGAGATTGATGATAAGTGCCTGACTTGTTGTGAAGTAAATGCAATGAAACAGGGGAGGAAGAGTGTGACATCTAGTGGCTGAAGGTCATCTATAACACCTTTAATAAAAAAAGTAGATCCAAGTTGTTATAGGCCAAGAGAAGCCCATCTGCCTCCGAGCTCTGGCTCTCAATAACCCGACCCCTATAATAAAGATGAAGCTGATAAAGTAGTTTGATGTAATAAAACAATCTGATGCCAAAACAATAAGACTGAAAGAATTGTCCATCCTGAGAGTTACAGCCACAATAAGTCACAATATGAAGTTTAGGAAACAAAGCATCTTATATATGTGGTAATGGAAGTTTCAAGCTGATTTGATTTATCTCTCCTCTCTAGACAACACAGTAACTCACTTTTAAAGTCCTGAGTGTGCAGACAATAACTCAAAGGCTTTGCGCTTGACATGATAAACTGCACATCTGATTCTTTAGTTTCTGTTGCCCTCTTGTGGTCGGTCGGTCGGTTACAGCCAGCCAGGAGCTGATCTTTGCACATACTGTATGGTGTGTGCACATATCGTGTGCTGGCTGTGTGGGCTTGTAGTCGGGAAGGAGGCTAAATAACGCTCCAAAATTAGGCTATATTTTGGTGAGGGAAAAACTGGTATGGCATTTTCAAAGGTATCCCTTGACCTCTGACCTCAAGATATGTGAATGAAAATGGGCTCTATGGGTAAATAAAGAGCGTCAGGTCCGGAGTACTACCTGTACAGTCTGCATGTAATTGACTTGGTGGATTTATTACCCAAACGTGTGCTTTATTCTTTGGTTATTCATAAAATGATCTGTCTGATTTAACCCTCTGAGACCCACATAGACCCTCAGCACTGTGTGTCAAGTTATTCTAGTCATGCTCATGTCTTATGTCTCATAAATTGTTGCAGCAATATTTGGGGTTGATAACATTCGTCACACAGATTTAGTGCTAAATTTAACCATTTTTTACCACTCGAGAATTGATCAAAAATGATCAAACATCCCTCCAAAATACCACATTAAGACACCAAGACCTTGAGCAATTCCAAGACTGTTTATGGACCGCAGTATGCAGAAATAACCAAATACATCATTGTACTGCATGCAAAAAAAACACATCTTTTGCCCCAAACTGCATGTGATTATCATAAAGTTGGCATATCTGTAAAGGGGAGACTCGTGGGTACCCATAGAACCCATTTACATTCACATATCTGGAGGTCAGAGGTCAAGGGAACCCTTTGAAAATGGCTATGCCAGTTTATCCTCGCCAAAATTTTGCGTAGGTTTTTCGAGCGTTATTTAACCTCCTTCCCGACAAGCTACCATGACATGTTTGGTTCCTAAGGTTTTCTAGTTTCATAAAATACCAGTACCTTCACTGAGCTCGCTACAACCTCTGAAAGACAGTAAAGTCTGTCGGGATCCGGCGGTTTCAGAGGTTTAATAACTGATTCAAGAGCTTCTGTAATTCTCAATTGAGCGTTGAGCTATAAGATGTGATTCACAAAACATCTTTCCATTACAAATCTTCAGGTGGGTGGACGTTAAATCGAGGGCCCCCTAGTGGGTTAATCTCACCACGATTGTGGTTAATCCTAATCCTCATTTGATCTAATTTATGGAATAAGCCACTAAAGTCCCACGCTAGCACATCCCCGTCCTTACAGGGACTAGGGCAGCGTGGGAGAGACTGGGGGAGAAAGGGGGGAGGTACAGTAAAGGTGGTTTCATATACTCCCAGTTACCACCAGTACGATCTAATGTAATCCAATACAACATCCTATCTTTGTCATACACTTAGTGTCAGAGAGATGTTACTTTAACACTGTGGTCATTTTTAAGGCTGTACTTGTTTTTGTATATATTATTTTTCTATATAATAACAACACAAGTCTTAGTCTGGAATCAGTTTTCAGAGCTCATATCAGCAGGAAAATGTGAAATAACGTTACTGTAAGTGGTATGATGATATGATGCAGACATTATTGTGATGTCACAGCAGTTAAAATCACACAGAAGATCTTATAGACGGCTACATAGAGAGAGGCGAAGAAAAGAATGGATATTGCCAAGAAGTGAATCATTTTTTGAATGAAAAGTGCCGTACAAAAGTAAAACTAAATTATTTCTATTCTATCGTCATATTCTACCGAAACGGCCTAGTAGTGAACAATAAAATATAATAAATATGATAAGCGGTTTCAGTCCAAAATGGCGGAGTTTCGTCTCTTTGCTTTAATTTGGGCCCTTCCAGTGGAAAATATGAACGGTAGTCAATGTTTGTCAATTTAAAACAGAATTTTGCAAGTCAAGAAAATCACAGTTTTAGTTTTGTGTGAAACCGCTCAGTGAATTTCGTCTCTCGTCTCGCACAACACACTTCACCAACACTAGCTAGCTAGCTAACTCAGCTATGTTCCACGCACAGATGTAACGTTATCTTACCTGATGTGTTTCATCCACCGTCTCCTGGTCTTTTCAGACAGGAAGTGAAAGAACGAGCATCTCTCTAATAGATTAGTCTATTAGCAACATTTCTCTCCATCTCTCTAATAGTTTCGCCTTCTTTGTTAGCGGTGTTAGCAGCCGTGACGGCTAATTGCCACGGTTAGCAGAAGGCTAGAAAAGAAAGCTAAACTATTAGCAACACAATAATATTTTTATATTTCTATACTTACATGCTTACTAGATCACCACGTATCTACAGGAAGATGTTGCTGCTTCATTACCAAATCACAAATATGTAGTTTTGCTACCGTTTCAACACTAAAAAAGCCTCTTGTGAATCAATGAACTGTTATCTTCATCAGGTAATGAGGTGCAGCTGTGGAGGCCGACAGCAGAGATGATGATCTAGAGGTGTGAGGGTGGACAGGTGGACAGGAGAGTATAACACACATGCACAGAGACTGGAGACAGACAGAGAGCGTGCAGACGTCGCCATGACGATGTGTGTGTGTGTGTGTGTGTGTGTGTGTGTGTGTGTGTGTGTGTGTGTGGGAGGTGAACTTTAGAAACCCAGTTTAGAATGGCTGCAGAGCAACAAGACAACACATTGTACCGTTTGGTGTCTGTAATGAGGTTTAATCCAGGACTCAGCAGGAGACAAACACACGATACACCGTGTTTATGAGTGTGTAGAGGAAGTAATTCTCTACCTGTGCTCCTTTATTCATCAGCTGAGACTGTAGGTGACCCTTCACCTTTCATAATCCTCTTCACAGTCAGACTACTGTGGAGATAATGAGGTTATATTAAACTAGCTACAGGTGTGTGTGTGTGTGTGTGTGTGTGTGTGTGTGTTACAGCAGCGTGGCTCGTCAGCAGAGGGCAGCAGCAGCCCTGTCTTTTTAATATGGCGTTTAATTTGCAGTAATGTCATAGTTTATAAGCTTTAATCATTTAAATCCTGGTGTTTTCTTTAGTTTATTTTACTACTTTGTCTATTTGTGTCTGCAGATTTATCCTAAATTCACCAAAAGTTGCATATTTAAACATCAGCTCTGTTTATTTGTTGTCTTTGGAGGATTTTAAGAAGACAAATTTGATTATTTGATTAATATTAGTGCACCACAAATTGAGTCAATGTTGTCCTCAAAATCATTTATCAGCACAGAAATACAGCTTTTTAGATGATGAACATTAAAGCGTTAAAACGTGGTCCATCTTGAGTCTAGACGCTGTACATTTTGCCAATCCTCTCTCCCTCGTTTACTGTCAGTCAGAAAATGTTCAATTATTACACACACTATTTTGCAGTGTATTATATTGAATAAAACACTCACTGAAATATTTTTTAAAAGTTCTTTCCTATTAAGGAGACACTACAGGTGAATAGGGTAAACACATTTAACTAATAGATATGATCATGAAACGTCCCCAGTTGATGACTGACATTAACACAATTATTTTTTTTATGTCAAGTTTTCTGAAATGTATTTATATATATTTAAAGGTGCTATTGATAACATTAATAACATTCAGCCACTAGATGTCATACCTTGTTAGAAATTGGAACCGAACGTCAGATATCTTCCACAGAGATAAACAAAACATTCATTTTGGACCCGCCAACATTTTTTGAAATGATTAATCATAATATTTTTGTTTTTTAGGAAAAGCCATACTTTTATTCAGCACCTTTCTAAAAGCTCTGTGGATTTATTTTCATTTATTTTTTTATTATTATTTGTCTACATAAAAATGTCATCAATTAGACCTTTAAATATGCAAATGATGCATTATATTATTAAATATGTGCTAATTTGCACACATTTCCAGAACAGAAATCTGAACACTGGATAAAGCCTTGTTTAAAATTCTGGATATTTCTGTTTATCACTCCATAAATCAGAAAATACTGTCAAAAGCCATTAAAAAAAAATTACTTTCGCCATTTTATTTAGGAGTAAAATGTTCTATAAATCAGGTTATGAATGATATCTGAACAAAACCCTCAATAAAAACCTTCAGAATATAGTTAGGTTTGAAACTGGAAAGTTTGGTGGATAACTTTACGAGGAAAAAAGAAAATAACACATAAAAGTTACTACTATATTATGACTTTATTCTCATAATACTACAACTTTTTTTCTCGTAAACCTCTGACTTTATCCTCGTAATATTCTGACTTCATTTTTGAAATCTCAGATTGATTTTTTTTCCTCAATGTGGCCCTAATACTCCGACGTACTGTCGTACCATAGACCTACAACAATGATAAATAAAAATGAAAACGTAAGCAAAGAACAGTTATTCATTTCCATTTGTATAAATCCACAGGGAGCCACTGGAGAGGAGCTGAAGAGACACATGGTTGCAGACTCCTGCACTAGTCTGAAAGAAGACATGCAAAATAGCCAGAATGTCTCGCCTTGAGCTCTCACATTCAAGACTTTCATCATATCCATGATTGTTAAACAGTTTAAGAGCTCCAGCACCAATTGACATTATTGCATTCATATTTTCTCAGTAAAGTATGTGCTGACAGCTCCATCACAAACCTCAGCGCTACACAAACCAGTGAATAATAGTCATATTGTCGACCCTCCAGCCACATGGCTGTTGTCCATGTTTCACGTCTGGCTCTTTAGTGGAATGCTAAAACACGCAGATGTGGATTTTCTCCTTAACAAGGAGGCACCTATAGCGCGGTCCAATAAAACGCCTCTTTTCTATGATTTTTATTAAACGCTCGGATGGTTCTGATTAGGGTGAATAAAAGTGTGTGAAGTCTGCTGATGTGAAGGGGGGGGGGTATAAAAAAGACCACATGTGTCTGCCTCGCACCTGGAAAGTAGACGAAATGGAAAAACTGTATTTGATGATTTTGCTTTCTTTAATTAGAAACTTGCAGCCATGTTTCTGACAGCCATTATCCTGCCCCCTTCTGTCATTCTGTCACACCGGTTCCCCCAAATAATTATCCCTCATGTCACAAAATGCCTCCTCTCCACTCATGTGTGTGTGTGTTGATGAAGGAGAGCCTCAGTGAGAGGAGACAGCGCAGAAAAGTCAGATTAATCTCCAGAGTCTGAAGGGAAAATGATTTTTATTGAGTTCACGTGTGAAGCAGCCGGCCGTGCTGTCAGTTGTAGTCGGGATTGAAACGTCCGCAGAGCAGCATGTTGTGCTGTTTCACATGGGGAGGCTAACGTTTCAGCTCTGAGCACAACATCTGTGCAGGGTGTGTGTGTACTGTATGTGTATGTGTGTGTGTGAAAACCATAAAGAGCTCTGGACTGTCACGCTCTCTCACAGACGTTGTGAAACGGATGTTTTTCAGCAGCATCCCTGGAGCTGCTGGGATTCAGTGTCTTGGATTCATCACTGACACGATGTCCTTCTCCAATTTTATTTTATATTTCTTTTATATTTGACCTTCAGCTTTATTGTACCACAGGCTGGGGAGTAACACACTGGCTTTGAATAAGGAGAGGTGGTTACATGATTTTGCATGTGCCTCATCCATCAGCCTCCTGCTGATCCACGTTTTTTTAATAATCAAAGAGACGTTATAGCGCCATATTTTCATTTTTGGCTATGGAAGCAAAGAAATGACATCATAATTCTAATTTATTCAAATATGTAACTGCATTTACTGAGTTTTACCCACTGTTTATAATCCTAAAGATTTTCATGAACCCCATTTTTTAAGCTATTAATGCTCGCCCACTCAGTCGCACAGCAATTCATGAAAAAAGTTGCCATTTAATGACACAAATTTCACTTTTTTTTGTGACGGTCAGCACAATGTGACCCATGTAATTGTGAACTGGGAGAGAATGGTGAACGTCGTGTAGGGAGGAAGTCGGTGGATGGGTGAGTCAAAAAATGTTGTACCCAGAGGACCGGTGTTCATGTCCCGCGTGAAACCAGAAGTCAACGTTGATTTATTTGTCAAGTAACTTCCGTACTTAAGTTACGCCACTTCTGGTGTTATTGTAAGCCAAACCGCCATGTTTTCCTAAACCTAACTAAGTAGTTTTATTTGAAAAGACTGGAGCTGAAATTGACCCGTGCGTCACGTGTTGCTGGACATTTGTTAGAAAACGCACAAAAAATATGTTGTTGCTGTGCGACTGGACTGAGATAACCTTCCATTACTCACAGACTACTTGAACAGTAATGAAGATAATTTGATCCCTGAACAGATTCAGGTGTCTGCTAACAATTTATAAAAACATTTTTAGAGCCCAACCCAAATGTGAAAGGCACAATTTTGTTAAATACAAGGAGTGCATTTTCCCCAAAACTCTGCCTCCGCCTCACACATTTCTTTGAGAAAAGAAAACATTTTGAAAATTATATTGTCTATTATCGACGAGAATCAGGCTGATATTGTGACACATGTATGTAACCAATGAGATATTTTTTTTTGGTTTGAATTCCCTAATTTGAAAGGGTTTTTTTTTTCAAGTGGTGCAATTTCAAAGACATTTTTTTTTTCCAAGTTGACACATTTAAAAAAGTTTCCAATCGTTGGTCTGAACTTTTCTTTCCTGGATCATGTGGTTGACAAGGCGCAGACTGATACACTTGGACAAAGGTCTAATTCATCATCCTCGGTTTGAGTTTTTCATCTTGAGCAATTTGAAAAGAGTTTTTTTATATTGGATGCATGAATAATGTATTTGAAGTTGTGCACAAATTTTAATGACCTTCTGGAAATTTCAAATTGCCGATCAAACCCCGTAAAACCAGACAGATGGATTTCTAGGTAATACATTTTAGTGCTCAGTGGTGTTTAAATTTCAACATTAAATATTCACTAGTGGTTAGATAAAAAAAGGTATTATGGCCCTTTTTTGCTTCCATAAAACCCCCATTAGTTTGTTCAAATTCAAAATATATGCACTGAAATTTATGTGGTGTTAGAAAATTGGGAGTTTTTACGACAGAAGAAACCACAATTGGTGCAACGTGACTGAGTTCATTTTTTTAATTCACATAAACTGACCACAAGCACTGAATGGAGTTTTTAGACGTATTAGAGCCTGACAAACACACACACACACACACACACCGAAATGAAAAGTAATTCATCCTGGTGGACTACGAGGGGAAACGTATGCAGGCTGTACAGACGTACGCGGAGCAACCGTAGATCTGTTTTGACAGGAGTTGTCAAAACATTAGTAACGATACACGACAGGCAAAAAGCGGCAGTTTCATCAAATCCGGCAGCTACGGTTTCAATAATGTTGACAGGAACATCACAAAGACTCAAATAGAATAGATTACATTTAAAATGAAACACGGAGAGCCTTGATGGTCTATTGACAGTCCTCACGACCACCCAGGCGCCGGCTTAACCTTTTATCTTTTCATCCTCGGAGCTCCTCTTACACCGTCTGCCTCCTCTCGTTTATTGTTCACCTGATGAGCTCTCCTGTCAGCATCGCTCATGTTTTACACAGCGAGGATGAAGCTCCGCAGGGAGTGTGTAAAATGTTATTGGGTGAAATGAGCGCGGCGCAGGTGCCTCTCTATAGGTCCACCACATGTCTGGGGCTCACGTGGATCCCCGCTCGCCGAGCCTCGTCCTTTCCCATGCTGCTTTTTAACGAGGCGTGTTGTTTTGTTGTCAAATGCGTGGTGGGGTTTTTATGGAGCTGGCGGAGAGCTGTTACAGATATTCGTAATGAGCTCTTCATGCTGTGGTTTTTTCGTGAGCATGTGTGTTATGAATTACGGAGGCCTGTAATGAGTGCAGTGCGTCTCCGCAGCGAGGAGTGTCTCCAAGTGGCCCATGGGAGCAGCAGTTTGTGGTGTCTGGCCTTGTGCGCTCGGAGAAGTATGATTCGCATGGTTTGCACTGATTGAATGCACATAATGGAGAGGGTATGGTGTGTTCTGTGGGAGTCCCAAAGGCTGCAGGTCAATTTTTAAGGTCTGTGTGAGGGTGGTACGATTGCTCCAAACTATCACTCCCAAGATAACAACATCTTGAGCCGCCGTCCTCCGGGGCAATTTCCTGATCCAATAATCAACCTCTGGATAGCTTTAAGAGTCCGGCCCGAGGCCAAGAGGATCCTGGGTCTGGGGAGTCTTGAAGGGTGTGGGAGGATGCTGCTCCTCGCTCAGCTGCACTCCTCGCAGTTGCAGGCTAGGATGTATCTGTAAGTGGCCGTGATGCGCGTCCCGCCGGCGCAGCGCAGCCTCACCGCCTTCAGCTTGGAGGTGTGCGGCCGGCAGCAGGAGCAGGTGCTCTTGAAGGGCTGCTTGAGCACCGAGCTGAAAGAGATGAGGGGGTCGGAGCGGGTCGTGTGGCTGCAGTGGCCCTCGCAGCGCGCCAGCAACACCATCTGGAACACAGCGTGCAGAAAACGTTAAGACAGCACAGATAAGTCATTCACACAGGGTTTTTTTTTCATGGCGCTGTCAGGGATGATAAAAAAGCCTCTAAAAGTGAGCCGTCTGTTTGTCTCCTAGAGCCTCGGCCTTGCACCTGCAAACTGAGAGATAGCGGCGAGTCTCACTCCTACACCTGCTGCCGCTCAGAGCTCAGGGTCACTCACAGACATTCACACGAGGTTTACATCTTCCCATCCAGAGGGAGATATGTGGTAAACCATCCTGTGCTGAGAGGACAAAACCACTGTATCAAGCTTTCCCCAAGTCTGACTCAGTCAGCTCACACACAAACACTCACATGCATGCACACACACACTCACTGGCCTGATTAGTATTGTGACCGTCCGACTGGCATTCCTCTGTGGGTCACCACATTCCCGTCGCCTCCCTAAACAGACTCCTGTGTCATGTCCTTCTGTCAGCTGCTGTGTGTCGCCACCCGTGTACCCACTTTGACAAAAGCCTGTCTGGGGCCATGGCAGGGTGACATACACACTCACAAATACACGCACACACACACACACATCAGGAGTGTTGTCGCCACTTTAAGACCATTTGTCTTTGTCCCAGCTGAGGATCAGGCTGTCAAACAGCGACAATTCCCCTCCTGTGACGCCCCTCTACTGCTTTCATTCATGACCAGCTGGAGGAAAAAAGAGCTGATACAGAGGTTACGCAACGTTAAGTAATGTCCAATCACTGAGCATAAAACTGTTTCTCCTACAACTAATGGCAGGTTGAAGTTTTGCTTTGTAGAAACCTGTTAATACACGCAGCAAGTTAAACCAGTTCCCTTTCAGATTGTGGGTCAACTTTGGATGAATTCCCCGGCTGTGGTGAAACATCCTGACTAATAAGGCGTTAACGCAAATTAGTTTTAACATCACTAATTTCTTTAACACATTAAAGCAATCGATCTTTCGGAGGTTAGAGAAACATTTTTAAATCTAAGGAATCCATCGGTATCAACGGTGTCATACTAGCTCGTCCCGAAGGAGGTTAAATAACGCTCCAAACTTGCACTTAATTTTGGCGAGGAAAAAAACAACAAGGCCATTTTCAAAGGGGTCCCTTGACCTCTGACCTCAAGATATGTGAATTAAAATTGGTTATATGGGTACCCACAAGTCTCCCCTTTACAGACATGCCCATTCAGTTTGCCATGTTATGATTTGAGCATATTGTTTTATGCTAAATGCAGTACCTGTGAGGGTTTCTAGACAATATGTGTAATTGTTTTGTGTTGTTAATTGACTTCCAATAATAAATATATACATACATTTGCATAAAGCAACATATTTGCCCACTCCCATGTTGATAAGAGTATTAAGTACTTGACAAATCTCTCTTTAAGGTACATTTTGAACTGATAAAAAAATGTGCAATTAATTTGCAATTAATCACGATTAAATATTTTAATCAACTGAAAACCCTACTCCTGACAAGAACTGAAATAATTCATCAATTCCTTAATTAGACAGAAAATGAATTGGAAATTATTTCATTAATAGTTTAATCATTTGAGTTAATTCTCAAACATTTTCTGTTTCCAGCCTCTCAAATGTGAAAATTTGCATGTTTGGAATATACATAGCTGCTTTATCAGGATATAAAATCAGGAAATAAAAGGAGCTATTCACAGTACGACAAACAAACATTACATAGAGGGGAGTCTCAAAATAATAATAATAATAATAATAATAATAATAATAAATACAATAAAATAAATAAGTAATTAATTTTGGAAATTCACAAATAAATCGGTGCAGCACCTTATTACTTTGCTAATCTAAAATAAGTAATTACAGGATCCTATCTGTTTAAAAACATGTCCGTATTTACGAGGAGTTTTGCTGTAATTGTTTTTCCATTGTGTACACTTTCATTAGACTGTCTTGCCACTGATGTAGTGTGGAATTTTTTCTCTGTTTTATGTTGTTTATTAATTAATTAGTTAATTTAATTTAACATCTTTGGGTTCTTGGACAGTTGGTTGAACACACATCTGAGGATGTCGACTTGAGCTCTGAGAAATTATAACAGACATGTTTTCAACACAAACAAAATGATTGATTAATCAATAGTGAAAATAATTGTTAGATGCGGTCCTAAATCTGAATTTATTGAGTGTGAAAGATCAGACAGTCTGAAGCCTCACAGGAAAAGGATAAAAGGTCCCCTTTAAAATATTTATAACCGCTGGCTGCGGCATGAAACTAATTAAACCTATAGAAAATGTTCAAATGTGAGACACCTGGGCAGCAGATGAAAGCACACAGAGATATGTTCATCCCTCCTCCTCTACCACAGACAGATACCCCTATAAACACCCCGTTACTACACACATACTGTACATAGAGACACTGAGTTAAGTCCCGGTGCAGGTGGATTCTGTGTGAACTGAACACACCGAGGTGTAAAACGATCGCTCAGCCGGGCGTCCCGTCAGTTCTTTCTGTGTACTGTAATAGAAAGCCCTGACTCACGCTGTGAGTGTGTTCAGCCCTGACTTCCCTGAGCCGAGCTGTGGTTTGGCCACCTGCTCAATGCACTCAGAGTCAGAATATTAAAAAAAGACCAAAGAACTGATCACTCACGCTACAGCTCGACAACTGCACAACAAAAGAACAGAGGGGAAATTGATTCAATGGATCATCAGTCTCTTTAAGTGTCTCTAAGTTGTCCGACACAGCGCCGTCATGTCATTTGGTAGCTGTCCACTTTTCTTTGTCTGTCTCTGGCCAGTCTCTCTCTCCCTTCAGCCCCTGGCAGAGGCAGGAGAGAGCCGGCTGACAGACAGGGAGACGTCCACTTCGGCCAAATCTGCATCCCAGCTGAGGTGCAGAATATGTCTGCAGCATGGCCCATGTCCAGCACCACACACACACACACACACACACACACACACACACACACACACACACACAGACACACACTCAGTCACTCCCCGAGAAACGAAGCGAGGCTCGTCGAAAGGACAGAGAGATGGAGATGGCGATACAGACAGAGAACGAGACACTGCAATGGCCAAATGGAGGAGGCTTTCGAGGGGCAAACGAGAGTAAAACTAGTAGAAAGAGAAAATGTCTCTGAGATAAATGAAGTTAGTGTTGGAGGGTTTTTGTTGGCCGGAGCTCTGGGGTTTTCTTTGTGTCTCCGAGGCTCGCTTTGGAACAAATTGTTTCCCTGATATTCGTAATAAATTAGTTCATTTGTCAGGTGACGACCGGCCCTGTTACCTTAAACAACTCGTTACCCAAAAAATGAGCAGGAGACCACAATGAGGCGGATTGTGTGCGTGTGTCTGTATGTAATAAGTGGACGCAGTCACTGCAACGTCACCCACTGGTTTGTGGACTGCCGTTTTGAAGCCTCAAGTTCGACCATCTTGGTGTTTGGCCGTCGCCCTCTTTGTTTTTTGCAACCAGAAGTGACACAAGAAGGTGGAACTAAGTACAACCGAACGCCAAATAAGACTTTTTTAGACGGCCAAAAATGTTATAATTAACTTTCATTGAACTGAAAACACACTGTGAAAGAGTTAAAGCTCTAAGAAGAAAACAATCAATCGGTCGGGGGTTGATTGGAATTCTCCACCTCGGCTTTCAAAGTTCTCGTTTGAATATCTGCTACTACCAGCAAGATCTGCACCCGCAGCGGCTCCACCCAGGCCCGCACCCTAGGCTTCTGTGCTCACCGCCGGCGACGTCCAGGTATGGACCCAATGCTCCGGTGTCGTCCGTGTTCAGGGCTAGTTGATTCAGCACTTTCACGGCAATCGACCTGCTGTCCATATCGACCTACACCTTTTGTGGGGCCTGATGAGCGTCGGCATCGGGCGCCTTATCCCGGCGTTCGGTTCGTCCCGCAGCGCAAGTTCTGTTTACCAAAAGTCGCCCACTAGGCGGTTTGCATTCAACGCCGGCGAGCCGGGCTTCTTACTCAGTTAAAGTTTGAGAATAGGTCGGGATCATTTCGGCCCAAGACCTCTAATCATTTGCTTTACCATATAAAACTGCGACTCTGAGTGCCAGCTATCCCGAGGGAAACTTTGGAGGGATGCAACGCCGTGGTAGCGAACTGTCAATCACAAGGTAGCCCCGCACTAAAGCATCCCCTGCTTTATGGTCTATCTGACTCTAAATGGGAGCATAATTTACTAAATGAACATCATGAGGTATTGAAGAAGACTTGAAACTAGAGATTGAGACCATAAACTCATGTTTACAATGTTTACTGAGGTAATGAATCAAGAGAGAAGTGTGATGATGTTGCCCACTGGTGTGTGTTTGTGTATGTAAGTGTGTTTCTGTCTTACCTTGGAGTTGCATTTATAAATCGGGTGTGTGATGGTCTCCACAAAGTGGTGCCTCATGCAGCGCTCTGGGTCCGTGTCTCCCAGGTGTGGGTGTCCGTTTTCGCTGGCCTTGTTGCTGCCGGCAGACTGGACGAAGCCCAGCAGGGGGCAGCACATCAGGACCAGCAGCAGGCCGGAGGGGGGGCCCACGGAGATTAAAGGTTTCATGATCGGACCACCCCGGGGCTTTCGATCCTCACGGGACGTCCAACACGTCTCTGTTTATTTCTTTCTTTGTTACGGTCTCACAGTTCTTTCATCCAAGTTGGTTCTCAGGGTGTTTGTCTCTTGTTCCTGCTAGTACAGCGGAGGTTCAAGGTCGGCGAGCTGTAGGGAGAAAGGCAATAGGAGGGTTGCTTCGTCGGGCCGCTCCATCCCCCAACGTCTGGATCCACCACAGTCTGTAAGGAGGAGACAAACATGAGCTGATAAAGAAACAAATCTGTGTGAGTAGGCAGTATGTTTTGTCTATTAGTCATTTGTACATCCAGGGGAATTACAGTAAGTGCTGTAGAAAAGATCACACACTGTGTGTTCAGTAGATGGAGCTGCCTCCAGACAGATTCTCATAGGTCTTTTGGCCAGTTTTTGGTGATTGACTGCTTGATGAGTGTGTGAGTGGGTCTCTAAACCTGGCTGCCTACTTTGTCTCCTTTATTCCACGGTCCCCCCCTGTACACCCACACACTGCACACACATGTAGACACATAAGTCCTGCTGCTTTTATTACAGAGGAGAAACTTAAGCCATGCACAAACAGCCTGCAGCCAGGCCCTTTCCTCTCCCCAGGAATGACTTTTTCATTAAAACAAATCGCTCTCCCAACAAGCCCTCTCATGACTGCAAACCCTCTGCCAGTCCCGCAGCATATTTTCACATGTATTTATGTCGTTTTTTTTCCTCCAAACTTCATAGTTTTATTGTCCTCCTGACAATAGGGTTCGTGTTAAGAGGGAGCTCGGGGCTGGCCGCGGCAGGTTTGCTAACAGGCAATGTGTTGTGAATTAGGGAGAGGTGTGTGTGTGTGTGTGTGTACACGTGGGGTCAAGGAGTGAGAAAGGAGCGTAATGATCGAGGTTTAAGGTTCAAGATTTATTTAATATTCTTATTACTGTTAACCTGGTCTTCATAGAAATATGTGTTCAAGGCTTGGAGATGTCTGTAAATGTACTTTCATGAGTTTGTCTTGGGTAGCTTGACTGTTTGCACTAGTTACTCAGAAATTCATTAATTAGTCTGTGCACAAAGTTCTTATTATGTTCTTAAGCTTGATTTATATTTGGGCATTAAGTGGCTACACACCAAACTAATGATTTACTAACTATGTTGCACCAATAAAACTTAAGAAATGGACTTGTCCAATCAAAAGAAATGTACATTTAAAGGTATAGTGTGAAGGATTTGGCGGCATCTAGTGGTGTGGTTGCAGATTGCAACCAACTGGGTACCCCTCCGCTCACTCCTCCCTTTCCAAGACTGAGGTAAACGGTGGTAATGCCGTTCGCCTCCTTCAGAGGCCATCCTTATCATAATAACACTACTTTAGGAGCAACAGAAGTCAGATGCGGCTGGCGGTACCACGGTTTTACACTCTATGGCTCACGTTACCGCAGTTTCACAAGCGTGTCGGAGAACTACGACAGTCTTCTGGTAACGTAAAAACACAAAAGGCTCTCTCTAGAGCCAGTATTTGGTTTGTCTTTTCTGGGCTACTGTAGAAACATGGCAGACTCCGTGAAGAGGACCCGCTCCCAAGCTCCCAGGAAGAGCGCCGGGCTTTGAAGCAAATTTTCATAGTGGCATACTGGCATAGTAATCTTTAAAGTTCTGAAAGTTGTAAAATGCACTAATAGCCGAATACAGAGTTATTTTCCTTCCCCCGCTCATGTGAATGAGACCCAGACCGCGGCTGGAGCGAGAGCTGGGAGGCGGGGTTAAAGGAAATGCTACTGCGCCTGCTCTATGGGCCCAATGGATGCGGAAGATCTCTGGATGATACGGGTACTTTATCACTCGGCAGTCGAGCCATTTTGGCTTCATGAGCCACTGAGCAACTCTCATAGGAATGAACTGCAGCCCGTCTACAACGCTGTATCCAGTTCTCTTTCTAAATCCATGCCCGCTCCCTACGTAGATAAAAAACGGCTCATTCTAAGCTAACGAAAACACAACAATTCCTAGTTTCAGGTGATTATACACTTATGAAAACATAGTTATGAATATTATATTCCACTTCTTCTAATAAATCCCCCAAAATGTTACACACTGTTCCTTTAAACAGGATGTCACTTTAGCATAACTTCCAAAAATTACAATTTTAAGGGGGAAAAATACTGTAATTTATCTGCAAACCCTAACGTAGGTATTACTTTGTTTTCTTAAGAGGTTCATATGAAGAGAAATATGTGTTCGTGCAGTTTAGAATGAGCAGGGAATATCAGATTCTGCAAACCTATCTGAATTTTTTTTAGTCATTTAGTCCGATGTTAGACATAAACTTGAGATATTTGTGTTATTTCTCTTTCCTGCGTCCAGATCTTTAAATCCACTCCACCTGGTCGACCGAATGTGGAAAAGGAGTGTAACGAGTTGGCACAATTGTGTCCGATGTGAGGCAATTATTTCACTGAAATGCAATTTAAAATCTTTCCAGATTAAACAGCGTTCAATAAAGCGTTGGGCCAGATGTGTTGACCATATTCCACATTATTCACTCTAAAAGGATCATATATTAGCACGATAACGTTAGCTGTGTCAGTGGGTTCAGATAATGTAACAGCCTGGTAGTGACTGGGTGTAAATATTTGGTGACGACTAATCCTTATGTAAGAAACACTTACGTTATAACCAGGCAGGAAGATGTGTCTACGTGTCTTGTATGTACCCGTGCATGAACATAAGACTGGTGCATGTGACGTTAGTGGTCGAGTTTCTGTGGCAGTAACTTCCCTCTTGAGCAGGAGTGTTTGGCTCAGTTAAAGCAGAGGAAATGAACACAATACTGCGTTCTATCAAAGCTCCGTCTTTAGCATCCATCTTCATCGCTGCACGACTCCACTGATTTCCTCATTTAAACTGAAATCACTCGAAACCTTTATACGCCTGCCTCCTCCCCACTGCTCCCTCCCCCCCATTCCAGCCCCGATGTTTTTCTTTCTAAGGGGAATCATTTAACCTTAACATTCCTCCTGAGAGAAATAGAAGTATCATTTGGCCTGTTAAAATAAATACTCCCCGAGATGTTTTGTTGGCCCGTTGAACATGTGCTGCAGGGTTTACATAACAGTCAGGCCCGGTCTTCTCGGAGCAGCAGGCTGCCTTATACAGCCAGCACCCATCAGCACCTCCGGCCCTGCCAGCCGTACCTGGCCGAGCGTTGCAGCGGTGACTGTTATCTTCATCTCTGCTGACGGTGGTGTAACTACCTGCTGCATTAGTGCGCTTGTCTTGGACATTACACACTAAAGGATGGTGCCTGAGTGTAGGCTATAGGATCATTTAATGGATTTAATCATTATGAGGATGAGAATGAAGGAGTCACAGGGACTATTGAATATAGTTTAAAGACCAAATTAATGACTTTTAAGTATTTCCGTTCATCATCTACTGAGCGAGCGACTGACTGGATCGAGTAAGCGAGCGGCCGACTGGATTGAGTGAGCAATTGGAACGAGAGAGTGATCAACTGGATCAAGAGAGCGACTGACCGAATAGAGTGAGCGACCGACTGGAAAGAGCGAGCCACTGAATGGATTGAGCAACCGACCGACTGGACCGAGCGAGCGAGCGAGCGAGCGACTGGATCCAACCTCCCACTCACCCTGTGTGTGTCTTTTCGCTCTTTAAACTACGTCACTCCCGGCTCTGAGCGTTTACTGTTGCTGTGGATGGGTTTACATTGTAGTTAATGGAAAGCCCGGTGCGTCTCAGACACTAAAGGGAGCCTTGTGCAGCGGTATCACACCCCGACAGCCATGACAAAGCCTCTGTATTTGATGCTCAGCAAAGGAATCATTATGAGTATTTGCAGTTATATTTTTAAACTATACAGAAAGGAACAAATAAGGGAAGACCAGGGAAAAAAATCTGCTGTTTGGCCCCTATCGACCTCCTTGAACCCCCACCTACCACCCTCCTACCTACCACCTGTGGCCTCCAAGTTCCCGTTAAGTACTGTTCATACAGCAGACAACACATGGCAGCTTCATTATATGCCAAGTTTAATCTGGTACACAATGTGAATATGCACTACGTCAGCACATTGTAAAACAAAGTAATCAAAAAAAGATTTTTGTACAGAGCCTGTCAACAAAACACGGCCTCAAGACGAGCTATTACTGCCAGAAGTATGATTAATGTTCTAATTATAACAATGAGGATGTGTAATGTGAAAGGGGGTCGCTCATAGTGATGATGAACCTTGATCATTTCTGGACTCAGTTTCAGCTTCTTTCAGTTTATGGTTTTGGTTTCACGGCCCACAACTTCACAGCTTCGGTTCACTCTCACCGCTCTCCGAGCGTCGCTTTCAGTTGCAGCAGGCAACTGCTTTTATAAAAACGCTCTACAAACCCACTGTACATCTCTTGTCCAGCACTAAACGGCAGACAAAGTTGGCGTCTAGCTGGCGAGCATGGCGGAACATTTAGCAGCTAAAGAGCCAAATATTTCCCTCAGGAGTTGGTAGAGACCAAAAAGAGAGCTAAAAGAGAGAGAATATTGAACTTAGATTCGCCAAGTGGACAGAGACAAGACTGCAAATTAATGTCAATGTTGTTACATGTCTGTTGGATGTGGAAATACACACGTTTGCCAACTAATTTGCCAACTTAAATAGATGATAATATGTCAGTGCTGGTTTCTGGTTGCCCAAAAAAACACAATTATTGCAAGTTTAACCGATATTGTACTATTAACAGACAATATAAGTGATTGTAGCATCCTCTAAACTCTAAAAAGGGTTTTATAAAGTGAAAACATGTTAAATCAATTCAGATCAAACATGAGAATGAAACTGTATTTATGGCCAAACGAGAGAAAACATCCTCAGCATTTCCTCGTAAATCACAAATCCCCCACTCCAACATGTGTTTTTGTTAAACAGACAACAGCTCCTGGCCCTTCTGTGAAGTCAAGCAAACAAAGATAATGACAGGAGTGATCCGCCTAGTAAATACCAGGACAAGCCAAATAAACTGTATTTTACCGTAAATGTTGTCATTCTGGTCTGCAGCCAGTCCTGTCCTCTCTGATTAACAATTAGTGGAGCCAGCCAGACATTCATATCATCTCTTTATGTGCAACAAAGAGATGATGTTCTATTGATTGTCATCTGTCTGTTATGCAGCCAGCTCTGCTCTCATTGCATTGCTATGCAAACAGGGACATCCCTCACTACAAGGTGACTACACATCATAATTACTGAGCTTTGAAAGCCGGTGATATCAATACATAGCTATGAATGGCAGCTGGCTCAGATAATGGGGGCTTTTATGGAGATAGGATCTGTGCGAGTGAGTTCATTACTGCACTGTGAGCGCTGATCCGTGATGCTTGTCTGTACTGTTGGTTGAGGCAGAAGGTCAGGAGCTTTGAGGCAGGGTGACGGCTAGCGTGGCCTCCTCTCCCCCAGCTCACCCACACCTGCCCTGGACTCAGATTTATAGAGCCCTCGGTGTTCACAAACAGCAGCTGGATCCTCACGTCCACTCCCTCCTCCCCCTTCTCATCCCAATTATAATGACCCGCAAACCCCAAACCGTTATGGTCTGTGTCTTTACAAGAGCTTTTGTTTGGAATCGACCACATCGTCCTCTCAAACTATAGACTGTATATAAGAAGTGGTCGTAGTCACCGTGACATCAGCCACTGGTTTGAAGACCACAGTTTTGAAGTCTTGAGTTCGTCATTTTTGGTTCTTTTGCAACCAGAAGACGGTGGAGCTGAGGACAACTGAACGCGGAATAAGACGTGTTTAAGCAACCATAAAGGTTATAACTAGGGCTGTCAACCGCTAATATTTAATTGCAATTAATCGCATGATTGTCCATAGTTAATCTTGATTAATTGCAAATTTATCGCACATTTTTTTATCTGTTCAAAATGTACCTTAAAGGGAGAATGGTCAAGTATTACTTACTTACTCTTATCAACATGGGAGTGGGCAAATATACTGACTTTATGCAAATGTATGTATATATTTATTATTGGAATTTAATTAACAACACAAAACAATGACAGATATTGTCCAGAAACCCTCACAGGTACTGCATTTAGAATAAAAAATATGCTCAAATCATAACATGGCAAACTGCAGTCCAACAGGCAACAACAGCTGTCAGTGTGTCAGTGTGCTGACTTGACTATGACTTGCCCCAAACTGCATGTGATGATCATAAAGTGGGCATGTCTGTAAAGGGGAGACTCGTGGGTACCCATAGAACCCATTTACATTCACATATCTGGAGGTCAGAGGTCAAGGGACCCCTTTCAAAATGGTCATGACAGTTTTTCCTCTAGCCCACTGACTCAAATCGAGCTGGTGTTTCTGATATAAATACAAAAACAAATCCCCCATTGTGTTCCACTTAAAAGTGCAGCCTTCTTCCTCCATGTTTCTGCTTCCATCACTTCTTCCTTTATCCCCAACACACCTCTGTTGCAACCCTGAGGTCTGATCTATGTTTGAGAGGAGTGTTGGATCACCATGTCACCTTGGGTCCTTACTGTTTTCATTACAAACAGCAGCTCCGTTGGCAGCAGAGCTCCATAAAACACAACAAGTTAATTCATTCTGAATTACCCGTGAAAGTAAACAACTTCACTTGAGGACTATTGTGGAGAAACTGGTGCGAGGCCAGCAAGCTCCGTCCAGTAAAACTCCACAGAGAAAGTAAAATGTTCCATTCGGACAAGGTGAGGAATTTTGTTGGAGAGCAAAACCACCTTATCTATGTTAAAAGACATTCAGAAATAGCATGTGGTCTGGGACAAGAAACTTAGTGAGGTCATGGTTAACACTTTAGGTACATCAAGTGGTCCAGTTTCTCAGTTCTAGCATCCTAAAGCCGCTACCCTGACATCGGTGACACTAGTCCGTGTTCAGAGTTCAGCTGAGTGGGGATACGGTGCATGTGGTGAAACACTAGAAAACAGTGCTGCTGCTTAAGTAAAGAAATTAGTAATCACAACCTTCCCATGTTTGTAGTGCATCTAACCGAAGTAATGTCTTTATTATCAGAGGGTGGGGGGGCAGTAGAGGACTTGCTACTGTGATATTTGTGTAAAAACACCATAAATGACCAAGACCTCGGATCAACAGAGGTCAAGAGATTCAACAAGGGCTGCAACTAAAAATCATTTTTATCATCATCATTGATCCAATCTTGCACGGCACATATGCAGTTTATAATGATAATGGTGACGGATTTACCACTAAAACTTGTAAAAACATTTTAAACAATGACTCATTCTCCTTTCTAGCCGACGACCACCGAATTTGGTGCCTGAAATGACACCTGTCACTCGCAGATTTTAGAAGTTGTAGCTTGCTAGCTGATTAAGCTAAGCTAAGCAACCAAGTTGGTTGAAAAAACGGTCTCCAGCTGACTTAAATATGCACTTAATGGCTACATGTAGGTGATAACATGCTAAAAGACTGTAGCTAAAGAAGGCAAAAGGATTCATGCTCACCAGCTGAGGTCCATGTGGAAGACAACTAAATAAAGAAACAGCATTGTTCTTCTACTGTAGCGTAGAGGTAGTTAGTCCTATTCTATTCCATCTGACAATAAACACAGTGTTACACATCTGCTCTTGTATTTTTCATTTTGGAAAGGCTAAAAACAAAAAGACCCTCCAAACTCTAATTGCAAAGTATCGCTCTCACTACTAGGGATGCAAAACCAAACCATAAAAAAATGAACCATTCAATGACGTACGAACCGTGGCCTCGTTGAACCGTTGCACCGATATTAAATACAGGCCTGCTAATCATTTGATGAAGTTCCAGAGACATAGAAAAGGTAATTATCTGAACATGGCCTGCTTGACCATTAAGTAGCCTTCCTTATTTCATGTATAAAATCAGTGTTGTGTCTTCATATAATGTAGAAATATCATTCATTACTATCAATCAATTAATATCTATTTTGGAGTTCAAACACATTAGAAATGGTTGTTTTTCTTCTCCCTAATATGCAAAACAAACCAAATCGAAACCATGACCCCAACAATTGCAATACAAACCGAACCGTGGGCATGTTGAACCTTCGCACTACTACTTGCTACAGCCCCATGCACACTGCTTCAGCATGTAGAGAAAACCAGAGCTTGACAGCACATAACCTTAATAATTTGGCACAAGAGCCCAAAAATCTAAATTATTCTCTTTTTTACGGACCAATGTGGAATTCCTGGTACTCAAAAACTCATTAGAGAGCCAAAGCTGGAGGCCCGCAGGCAGATGAAATTATTAAACATTATATGTAACTGCACACGTATTAAGTGTGGAGACCTATCTCTAGATCTGCATGTACTGCTTATTAAAAGACATATCACATGTCATAGGGCAAATTAAATGTGGTATATTCCGCTTGATTTTTGTAGATTCAGCTTTAGCAGCAGCGCCACGGGGCAGATCGTTTAAGAAGGGCCCAGTATCTGCAAAAAGATCCAGTCTGGGTTAAGAATATGTGGGGAGCCAAACCACACAGCCTCAATACAATCCCTCCTTACAGCCCACAATCCCTCTGGTTTGGAGCTTTAGGACTTTGGGAGTTATGAGATGGTGATTCCGAGCTTAAGGAGGGCAGATATTGATGTCTCTCTTCGAGGCGACGGTGGGAAAGATGCCTCCCGCACGCACGCTCGCACACGGACAGACCCTCCACTGAGGTACAGCGGTGGAACGTTACTAAGTACTGTAGTTAAATACACATTTGAGGTATTTGTACTTTGAGTATTTCCATTTTGTGCTACTTTATAATTCTGTTAAACAACTGTTCAGAGGTAAATATTATATTTTTACTACACTACAATTATTGGACATTTATTATTTACTTTGCACATTAACATTTCACACAATAACCTATAATATAAATATAATATGATATATAATCATATAACATGACAAGGGCCATTTTAGCGCATAATATCTACTTTAAATGTTTATACTTTAAGGTGAGACAACACCAGGTGAATAGGATAAAAAACAAACTAATATATATTGCCATGAAATTTAGCTGATTACTTACATTAAGGAAATTATTGTTTGTATTACAAGTTTTCTAAAAATGTTTGTTTTAATATGCAAATGATACATAATATTATTAAAAAAAATAATTTAAAAATAATAATTAATTAATACAAAAATGCATATCCAGCACATAAATATGAACATCTTTTTATCCCTCCATAAATCATGAAATACTGTTAACAACCATAAAAAACAACAAAACATGTTACCCATGTTTTTAGGAATAAAATGTTGTATAAATCAGGCTATGAATGATATATGAACAAACCCCTCTGTAAAAACCTTCAGAATATAGAGAGGAATGAAACTGGAAAGTACATAAGACAATTATTTTTAATTATTACAAGTTATCTAAAATTGAATGTTTAAATTTGCAAACGAGGCATTATCTAATACTAACTTTTGGTGAATTTAGGAGAAATCTACAGACGCAAATAAACAAATTATATATATATATCTATTATATAGAATATAAATTATATAGAATATGTCAATAGCCCAAAATTGACCAGTGCATGAAAAACAATGTTTTTGCCTGGGGTGTCTCGCCTTAATTATATTTTGCAGATAATACTTCTGTACTTTCATTCAAGTAAATTTTTGAATGCAGGACTTATTTTATGGAATATTTTTAAAGCATTTTATTACTACTTTTACTTAAGGAAAGGATCTGAATACTTCTTCCACCACTGGGAAAGTGGAATCTCAGATTTACAAAACAGTAAAAGTGAAATAAATAATTGTGGCTCCTGGTGCTGAAATAGTTAGTTGATTCATCAATATGTATGTCCATCAACATGAAATTAACTGACAAATATTGTAATAAAAAAATCTAATGTTTAAGTAATTTATTCCCAAACATAAATTTGTTTTAAAAAAATGTGTGAGATATACAACACACATTTCTAATGATCACCCGGTTAGATATTACAACGAAGAAGATTGCGTGTGTGAACCTTATTATTGTTTCTTTTTTTATTGGTATAATGTATCCTCCTACATGAAGTTATCAGCTATCTGTCAACTATATCCTATGAATTGATATTTATGTAATCACTTATTTTATTTTTTTTCTCTTGTTTGTTTCATTGCTTATTATTTAATTGTATTTAATTTTTATTTCATTCTATTTTGTTGTATGTTCTGTACCTATATAATTTCTTAAAATGCAATTAATAATTTTAACAATAATTTTTATGGTGAATTTAATATCTTTGGATTTTTGGATTGTTGGTGCAGAACAGAACAAGTAATTTGGAGATTTCCTCTTGGACTAGACTTAGCTTTTTTAATAATTTAATATTAGTAGCCCGAATGGTTTCTCTCCTTAATAATGAAAATACACCGACACACTGAAGCAATTCCAAAAAGATCTGAAGTGCAAAAGAAAGTCATAATGAAGACTTTTGTTGAAGAGGTAAAAGTGAAACACTGACATTATCTCTAAATCTGTTATGAGAAGTGACGCCGTGAAGCCTCCCAACTGTTCCAGCCATATGTCGTGTAGAACAGTATTTCTCAGTCCACGTCACCACGTTTTGTTCTTAGCAGTGGGGTGCATGTATAAATATCCCCTGCCCACCTCACTTATGGGTTTTTGTTCTCACACGTATGCAGATACAGAACACCGGGGCCCGTCGTCGTGCTGCTGCTGCTCTGGGGGCTCTGAACATTGCTGGGATGCTGGTGTGTGATGGCACATGCATGGGCCCGAGGCTGAGGAGCCAGATCTTCAGAGGGATCCTCCGCTTTATCACCCGGGCCAGCCGGCAGCTGAGTACACAGTTGTTGTCCAGAGACGGGTCTGTCTGCGGTGGCAGTGGGGCAGTTATAACAGAGCCCCCCCGCTGCCACGCACAGAAAACAGGTGCATCAAAGGACACCAGAGGAGGGGGGGATTAGGGAGAAATGACAGGTAGAGTGGGGTAATTTTTTGAGCCGTCATGAATAGCTCTCCCTATATCGCAACCCCTCCATCTCTTCTTCTTTCTGACTACATCATCACACTCCTTTCTGATTTGCTTTAGTGCTTCACCCCCCCTCCTCCTCAACCTCACCTCCCTCCATTGTTTCACCAGCTTTTAATAAACTAAAGGGCAGATTCCTGACTGGAGTGAGGGCGGGGGGACAGACCCACAGACCTGTCCTCCAGCCGCACACACACACACACACACACACACACACACACACTCACAGTTTGGCATGCAGAGTGCCAAGCTCTTCCACTGTCTACTGACGCCAGCTCCTGAAACGCAACACACAAACTTACTCTCTCCTCTCTCTCTCTTTCTCTCTTTGCACACACACTCACCCTCTCTTTACCCTCCCCACGCGCCAACCTCCTAAAAGCTAAGCTCCTCACTAAATATATCCCCCCCAGTAAAGATAAGACAAACAGTGTGGATTTGAGCGCAGCGTGCAGCCAATGACAGGCAGCCATGTGAGCCGGAGCTAAGCTTGTGTTAGCTTTACAATTTCGGCTTCTCAGAAACTCTGGAGCGACACAGAGGGAAGACACATAGGACATATATGCATGAATATTCTCCTATTTCTTTCTGACATTTTACCTCCGAGTGTGGTGTTAAAGCTGCAGTAGGCAACACGTTTTTAGCATCATTGTGCAAAAAATCCATAATAACCTTTCAACATATTGTAATTCAAGTGTTCTGAGCGATAACTAGACTTCTGCACCTCCTCATGGATCTGTTTTCAGGCTTCATCCCGTGACGGGAGACTTTGGCCAATCACAGGTCATTTCAGAGAGCGAGAGCGTTCCTATTGGCTGTGCGCCGGCTGGTGGGCGGTGCTTGGTATTTCCTCAACTGATCTCAACATGGCTGCAAACTTTCTCATTTTACAGCTAAACAGTAACACTACAAGATGTTTCTGAAAACATTTGAGGAGAGAAATAGTCATTACAGTAACAGAATATTGATTCATATTTGATCAACGTGGCCTAGTTTGACCGTTTGATCGGAGTTTGCGAGTGATTGATGTGCTTTGATAGAAACATAATCTTGCAGGGTCAACACACATATGCACCTCAAATCCTAAATCTGCTTCCTCCATCCTCATCAGACAGAAGGAACACGGTGGGAACGCAGCGAGCTGCGGGCTAAAACCAGTGCATGAAACTAAATCAATCCTCCATTCAGCTCCGAGCCTGAAGGCGCCCTCTAAAAAAAAAGAGAGCGAGCGAAGGAGTCGTGGGCGTGTTTGTTTTATCGCGTTGGACCAGGTTTCTCCGGGCAGCAGAGATCTGTCACATGCTTGTCTGGCAGGGCGGCGTTAAGGATCTTCTCGATGGCCTGCGGTTCGTGCAGAGCATCCATTTGTCAGAAGCACATTCCTGCGGCGGTGAGACATTGTGAACTGCCTATCGAAGCTTCAACACTGTCCAAATAAACACACTCACAATGGGCCCCTGTGTGTGTGTGTGTGTGTGTGTGTGTTTGCATGTGTGAGAATATGAAACATGAGACACAAAAACCAACCACGCACTGCTCTGCCAGAGCATTGCTGTCTATCTGCACCTGGTTGAATGTGCGATGTTTCAAACACACCTCCTACTCCTCTTCCTCTCTCTCAGTCTCCACGCGGTTCAAAGGTGACTTTTAGTTTGAGGCGAGGATGCAGACTCAATCGGTGAAAAAAAAAAGACGCAGACGTTTTTCTCGCCGTACAAACTGTTTCTCATCTGGTGTCACTGGAAGCGGAGAGGGATGTCTGGAGGGATGTTTGCATCACACAGTCTCGACCTCTGTTTTTTTCCTCTTGTGTCAGACTCTCTGTCACTCTCACCTCCTCCAGCCCTCTTCCTCCTCTCACACATCTCAGTTTCATTCTGTTTCTCCTATTTATTGTGTCCTTCTCTGGCGCTGCCTGTCCTCCGAAGGGTTTCGCCGTTCCTGTCTCTTTCTCAGATGTTTTTCCTCCCACTTGGACTTCCCTCTCATTATCCCCCAGTCTTTTGTACTCACTTCATTTTTCATTTAAACACCTTCTCCCTCTCACACGCACACGCCTCTCCTTCTCAGTTATTATGGAAGTGGTAGCTCGTCTCCTCCTCCTCTTGCCTACCACAGAGTCTATTATATCTGTCATCATCTCCTTCCAGCACAACCCAGCAGCCTCAGGGTCCAACGGAGCAGGCCAAGTCAATCACACACTCGTGGACATAAACGCACGCACCTGTAAAACGCATATCCATAGCTATTCACACCGCTATTAACCTCACGCTCCGGCACACACACACACACTCAGCGAGCTCCCGCTATCCTTCCAGCATCGCTGTCAGTGCCTGATTAGTGAATCCGCCAGCGCCAACACAAACATGTTTCCTCCTATTACACATCATGTCACACTGTTTCCTAATCACAACCACTTGCAGTTTTCTGAACACACGCGGTGCAGAAACCTGCAATAAAAGAGGAATGTGCACCTGAGCTAAGGGATGAGAAAAAGTGAGCAGAAGTTAAACTCAAACTCTGTGCGAGCGTGGCTGTGTATCATGCACGTAAAAATGCATGAATGGAAAAAGAACACACATTATTTCACATCCAGGCTGCGGTAGTTTATACTGAATTTGTCTACGGTCTGTCAAAAAGCTAGAAAATAGAATATATCTATAAAAATGAAGACAGGGTCTGCAGCTGTGCCGATCCTGATTTGTGACGCCCAGGTTGGTGGTCTTACCTTCAGCGCCCGGCGGCAGAAAGACAGCAGAGGTATCCAGAGAGATCCTGCACGCAACACTGGATTTGTTGTTCAACTATTGTTTCCCAGCCAGCTCCTCTCTCCTCCTGTGTCTACCTCTCTCTCACACACACAGATTGTCTGAGCGCTATTCTCTCCTCCCTCTGTCTCTCTCTCTCACCTCCCTCTCTCTCTCTCTTTTTTCTGTCCCACAGTCGTCACACTCTCGCACTTTTTCTCTCACAGGGAAATCACCAGAAAGAGGGAGCAGCCTGGATGCTCTGCCTGTGAGGACGGTCGTCACATGTGGATCGTGACACAGCAATCGTATATCATACGCCCTTTCTCTCTCTCTCTCTCTTTCTCTCTCAAACACACACCAGCTGACGTACCGACACGCTCCACAGCGGCAAATGGGAATTCCAGCCCTGGACGGCTCTGCTCGCCCCATCAGGAGAGAGCTGACCAAAAGCTGCAGCCAGTTTTACGAGGTCAGGGTTATAAAACTGTTAGCAGATTTAGTTTATTTAAAAACAACTGGCCCCCGTGGCCTTCCTCTTCACGCGCTTCTCCTACCATGACATGAGGGGGTAGGGGTGTGTGTGCAGGTGGGGGTGTGTGTGTGTGTGAGGGGGAGGAAAAGAAGAGGAGTTAAATAACTCACCTCAGCAGTCTTCTCCCTCGGTTGTAGCATCTGTGCTGTGAGTAGTTAAAGCTGAGATTGTGACGCTGGGATATCCTCCACCTGCAAGATACAGATATATACATGTTGAATCACAAGAAAAACAAAACCTCACTCGTCATGAAAGTTTTACAAATGTTTCAAAAGTATACCCAAATGAACAGGTCATTTCTCAAACACTACGTATGAATGTGAGGGGGAGAAAAAAAAGCATTCATCACTCACTTTTTAAAAATATACAGGACCCAGTGGGTCAATTGTTAGTACGAGTCACTTGTTGGATATTTCATTTTTCATATTTGTCTTCATCTGTAAACAATTACGAGACGGTGACGTGCCTGAATGTTTGGGAAACAACAGCAGCACGGACGGAGTGGATCCAAACTGTAACGGCCTCATCCATCATCCCCGCATGGCTCAACATGGAGACCCTGAAGATAAAAAAAAGGGGACAAACTGTGATGAATGGAAAGCTAACAACGAGGGAAGCATCGCTGCTGCCCTGAGACAACAAGTGATCATACGCTTTGCACACAACTGCTGCCAAATTATTGCGATGCATTACGTCAGCTACTTTGCTTCTCTCTCTCAGCATTTCTGGAATGTTTTAGTGGGGGTTGTTTTAAAACAGTTTGAGTTACCAAAATGAGCAGCGGAGCAGAGATATCAAAAACTGACACTGATGGCAATTGGCAAAGAAAGAAGACAGCCAGATGAATAAGTCACATCATCTAGTGTCTAAGTAGTGAGGATGCATTCTTTCAACATGCCTCACACAGACAGATGAGGGGGAGCAGGTTGGGGAGAGCACAACATGACAAACTAATACTTTTTATAGAATGATTAAGTAAGAAAAGGGGCGGTCAAACTGGTGTGGGAATAACAATGAGTGCATTGCCAAAATAGGTGAAAAAGAATAACATGCGCTGTGGGAGCATATGTTCAGACACTCTTTGTATCAAACACACACACACAGCCCTGTAGTTCTATCTTTGTGAGGACACTCATTGACATAATGCATTCCCTATTCCCTTACCCTAACCTTAACCATCACAGCTAAATGCCTGACCCCAACCCTTACTCTAACCCTAACCTAAACCTAATTCTAACCTGGACCTTAAAACCAAGTTTGAACCCTCAAAAAGGCCTTTGAAGGTCTGTCCGAAAGTGAGGTCCTCACTCTGAACGTCTAAAACTCAAATTGGTCCTCACAAAGATAGGTGTACAAGAACACACACACACACACACGTACGTCGTGGTATGCAGAGTGAAAACTCTCGGGGGAAATAAGGGGAGCAAGCAGCACACTAAGTAGGGCTTAGTGGGTCAAAAGTTTAAGAAGCACAATTACCTGAAAGACCTCGGCTGACCCCCAAATTTCTCACCTTCTGTTCCCTCACACATGCACACACACACACACCTTCGACAGCGGCGATTTACAGCCGGCAGCAGGAGAGGGTGAAAACTTATCCACCACCAACAGGCTCCTGGAGAGAAAGAGAGCGAGAAACCCACGCAAGCACACTTTGTATTTTGATTACACTTTCAGGCACTGTAAATGATCACCACTGCGAACAGTGTCAAATTAAACGGCCATAACTCACCTGGACAGAATCTGACCGCCTCTCCTTGGCTTACTCAGCTTGTGTCCACATGAGGGGTGGTGACAGGGAGTAAATGGCTTCAGATAATGTATCATAATATCACATTAAGAAAAATGGTCGGCGAAGCCAAATGTGAATCCCATATGCGGAGGGGGAAGGGCGGGCTGGGGGGGAGAAAGCCAGGAGACGGACGATATATTGAGCAAAAGGAGGGGATTCACTGGGATGACATACCACCGCAAAAGCAGCTTTCTGACAACTTGTAAAAGCGCTTTCACTTTCCGTAGCGATAGTGGGTAAATGGAGGATAATAAATAGCAAAGTAATGTTGTCCCTGTGTGACTGCTGCTGAAAGGTTTTTAAAATTATGATAAACCCTTTACTTCCTCCGCTGTTTATCCAAATTACAACCTGGATACAAGTCCATCTTTGTGATATGTCACTGCCTGGTTAGCATTTTGGACCATAAACTGTGGCTGCTGACACTATAGTGTTTAGGCCCTTGTTTCATCAGCGTATAAGCCAGAGACTATAAAGTGCATGACGTGGCAGTTGTTCCCGTCTTTTTTTTTGTTTTTTTGAAACATGCTTTTCATTGTTTGCTTATAAAAAATGACTACAACAACCTAAACCATAACAAATAAAAATAATATGTACATATAATAACAGAGAGTAACTGTAAATTGAAAAACAAAATATTCAAAAAGAAGGGAGGAGAGAGATGGTATTAATGATGTAATAATAAAAAATTAAAATTAAAGAATAAATAAAAATATTAAAATTTAAAATTAAATAAATTAAATAACATTTTAAATTCTTAATAATAATAATAAAATAATAATAATAATAATAATACTAATACTACTACTACTACTACTACTACTAATAATAATAATAAAAATAAAAATAAAAATAAATAAAAAATAAGTGAATAAAATAAATTCACACACCATATTCCCAACACCTACTCATATCCCGGTGGTCCCGCCCCCACGTAAATTCACCCGCACAGGATAGATAGAGTACATACTATGTGTTTAAGGCATGTTTAAGGCACAAAAGAGTAAATAAAACAGACTATAAAAATATAATAATAATATTAAAATAAATAAGTAATATGAGTACAATTAAATAAAATATGAAAACAAAATTATTCAGGAGACAATATATCCTTTGTACATATTTACTACTTGTATATAATGCTAATACAAGCAATGTGCAATATCTGAAGTGCAATATCTTACTGTTTTTATAGGTCAAGCATACATATTTTCTATTTATAATATATATTTTTTTTAACTCTTATTTATTTGTATTACTGTTTATGCACAATCAGGATTGCTATTTAATTTAATTGTACTCTGTGCAATGACAATAAAGGAATTCTATTACAGTATATTCTATATTCATGATTCACTCCCACCCCGAGCAGATACTGCCGGTATGTTTTTGCAGTTGTCCCTGTCTTGATCGAGTCCCACCTTGGCTGTAGGCAGTCAGACATGCCGTCCCCATGAGCACCGACAACTGAGATGTGACTGGACCTGACGTGACACAAGTCATCATCTCATCATGAGGGGATTAGCAGGGCAGGGTCACATCACGGCTCAGTCACACCTGAGTCACACATTTGCTGGCCTATGGGCACGGTGTCCTGACACCAGCCACGTTTATTTTGTACAAGAATTTGGGCTGATACAATAGTAAAACTCTGGTCCCCTACTCAAAGAATTAAACATCTCTCTCTGTCAGTCTTTAACTGAAGCTCTCTGTTCTTTCCTTCAGCGCAGGAAAGCCTATTTAAAGCCGGTTCGTATTATCTGTGAGCGGTACAAAGCTGACTGATGGTGCACAGACACATTCAGTCTTCATTTAGATGACTGATTTCCAGCCTTATTTTAAGCTACATGAAAAAAAAGGGCTATAATTTTGGGAGATTTATGTGGACCGGTGTGCAACAGAAAAACAGCCGTGTATGCCTGAAAAAATGGTCTCCGCTGGGAGCCAAAAAAAGTCCCATAGTTGTAATTTACAGCCGGTGTAGAATAACTTTCTCTTTTCTTGACCAGGTAAAGTAATGTCACAGCGGCTGCCAAAGACAACTGATGTTTGATGAGTGTACCGGGCCTGGTTCTGGAGTTCAGGGGGAAACACAGTTAGCCAGTACAAGCGCTCAGAATCAAGGGATAATGTCTAGTACAGGAATAAAACACCGGCATCAAAGAGAAGCTGCGCTACTCAGACGGCGGCGCTGAGGATGCAGTGAGTGCAGACCACAGGGATAGCTAACGATCTTAACACTCATTTACACACAAATACACGTATGTGCATGATATTGCATGTGGAATGAGAACAGCAGCCCAGGGTGGGGTGGGGGGGGGTTCGTGGAGAAAAAAAGGGATAAAAGAGAGAAAAATTGTGAGACAGAGATAGAGGGAGATATGGAATAATGAGAGAGCAGCTAAGTGTTTCCCCATGTGCACCTGGGGCAGTGGCTGACCCTGTAAAGCGGGGTCTAAGCCTCAGCCCTCGCTCCCTCCACCCCTCGCTCTGTGCCAATGCCCATAGGCTCTGAGGAATCACTGGAATGAGGGAGAGCAGCCAAAAACAGTCTGCTAAACTCTCTTCATCTCCATAGAGGTGCCGTTACAGAGGGCCTCCAGTTGCAGACGGAGAACACTTAGCAGGCTGCTCCATCTTTTCTACAGCCCTCCTGGGACACTGGCGGGCTCTGACTGACTGACTGAATGACTTCTTTCAGAGAAGAAGCAAACAGGTAGGTAGACAGCAATATTTGCCAAAGTAGTTTTCAAGAATTTGTGTCAGCAAAAATCAAGACACCAGTTGGAACCAGCAAATTGATTGACAGGTTTTCATCACATCGGCTAACACTCGACAACAACTACATCTAAGTAACATCGATGCTGTTCGTTTGTCAACATCAGAAATGTCTATAAACCAGGCCTATATTCTAATTTAAGTTGGTTAAGAGACATACGATTTTTAGCCATGTTAGCAGCGTGGCTCTAGCACTATCATCTAGCAGCATGGTAAAAATTTCAAATACCTGCAAAACTAATGACATTCCCATCAGCCTCGGCTGTATTTTGTGTTTAGTGCCAATTATCAAATGTTAGCATGCTAACATACTACACTAAGATGGTAAACATGGTAAACATTATACCTGCTAAACATGTTAGCATTAGTTCAAAGCACCGCTGTGCTTCACAGAGCTGCTGGCATAGCTAACTATTCATCAAACCTTTCAGTTTTGTTTAATATATATATATTAATATATACAATATATATATATATATGTATATATAATATCCTCCTTCCTGAAGGGCTGAGGTTCTATCCAGAACCATTTGCTTCTAAAGAACCCTTTAGATTTTTTAGTATGTCCAAAAATGTATTATGAAACCAATAGTATGTGAATTGCATACTATTTACGGTGAAATATTACAGTATGCAAACACTGGAAACTACGGCGGCATAAATATCCCACAATGCAATGAGGTAATAGCGACAACTTTCATAACAGACAATGGCGGACAGCTCTGCAACGTCAATAACGCTTCAATTTAAGTGTAAATATAAGATTCCACTTTGCTAGGCGTAATATAGTTTATAAATTAGTTCAGACTTCTCACAAATCATTGTTTGGTCACACGAGGTTGGTACGGGTTACCATGGTTACGCGTCTCCAACCGGCAAGGAGGCACTCAGGAAGTGACGACGTAAATTATAGTTCCGTGCGTCTAAAAAGATACATACTGGTGTTTATTCACACAAAAATATGTTGAACGATAGCACACATATTGAGTATGTAGAGCATATTATGCGATTTTGGATGCAGTTTTTATGTTGGGTTCTAGGTACCCTCTGAAAGGGTTCCAGGTGGAACATTTATAAAAGGTTTTACCAGGAATCAAAAAGGGATCCTAGAACCCTATATGGTACTAGTTAGCACCTTTATTTCTTAGAGTGTACAGACTCAAAACCAATCCCAAAATGAGGGTCTTAAATTGTGTAAAAATCAACTGAAGGAGCCAGATTAAAACATGAGACGTAGCTACACCGTGATATCAACTGACAGAAGCTTATTCAGAGTGAACTGTGGGGCCAAAAATCGCTGCTCTGGGGGAACAGTTCTGAGAAAAACATCTGAACACAGGTGCTCTGCTGTGTGTGTGTCTCTGTGCTTCCAGGTTTAGGATTTGTTGTCATGAGAAAGGAAAGGCATGCAGCCAGTAAACAGAGACGTTTCCCCTCTTGTTCTCAGATATCTGTTTAGACTTCATAGATTAGCCGTGACTCCATCAGACTTGAATTAAGCCCTCACATGCGTGCACGCAAACGCACACACACACACACACACGGTCTTGCATGTGCACAAAACACTCAGATCCTCTTAACCCCAGAGACATTTATGACCTTCCTGTATATCAGTTTTTACAGTGCAGTGGTCCCGCGCAGAACAGCAGTAAAGTGGAGCGAGAGCAAAACAATAGAACCGGATTCTTCACAACGAGACTCCGTGTTCTGCTTCTACTGAGTGGAGACAGCAGAAAGAAATCACTCAAACCACATCAGCTAAACATCGCGTGCTGAGAGGAGACATCGTCAGGGACGGTGATTCATGGTGGTATTATCCCTGCAAAGTTCGATTCACGTGTTCGTCAACGTGGTGGTTGAGTTTCGACAATTGGTTTCCTGAACGCTGATGGATGCCAGTGGCCTCTCATACAGCATGTAGTATAATATATATTAAATCAAATAAAAGCAATGAAACTATCATGTAAATGTTTGAAACCACATCAAGATGTTGCATCATAATCGTTTAAAGTCTTCCCCTGCCTGTGTCTCTTTCTTTAGAACATTCTTAAAGTTGTTTTTGCCTTAAAAAATATTCACTGGAACGTCACAATTACATCGTATAAGCCACTCACCAGCCCGGACGCCCCTGTATCTAAAGAAACATTTCTTAAAGGATGAGACTGGGGATATTCTTCTTGTCAACAAATCCCATCCAAAGACCAAAAACCATATATTATCTGTGTATCAAAGCCTGATATATCTTAAGGTATGTTCATACTACAAGCAACAAAACAACAAAACGGCCAAGCATGGCAGCAACATTGTCGCTGAGTTGCCGTTTGAGTATTGCTTAAGCGCTCGTTGATGTAGTTTTGTTGTTATATAGCACTGGAAACTGGCTAACAGTATTTTTTTAGATGGAACGGAACAGGGTGAAACTAAAACATATGAATGGTTGACAAAATCTCTTTCTGAAAATATTTTAGGCGAGAAATAGGCTATGCCACTTCATTTTAGAACTAGATCGCCTAGTTTGACAGCTTGGTCCAAGTTTCGTGAGCCAGCCGCATCATGCTGGACATACACTATTGCATAAAGTTGAGATTTTTCAACCTTATGCAAATACAGACCCTCTCCAACTCGCCTCAACCCTACCACCATGCACTGGGCGACTGCTTCTCTTGCTTTTCATAGGACATGAATGGAAACATTGAGATGCCCTCCGTCACCGGATCTGGTGGAAATGTGCGGTCATGCAGTGTCTGGCGTAAGTTTGTAGCTTCATGTCACCAGCATCCATTAAAAATGGCTTGTAGCCTGTTGCTGTGTCGCTCGTGGTGTGAACACAGCATTATTCCTCTGTGCCAAAGAGCTCCATTGTTGTCCAAAAACTTAAAAACACATCAGTGAGTCACACTGTTGCACTGTCTGGGCTTGGTGCTGAACAACCACAGGTTGGTGTTGGTCTTTTTATGGTATTTTGTGACCAGACTTCCTTTAATTAACACTTTGAAAATCAACAAACTATTCGTCTAATCCTAAAGGATGCTCTGTACATGATATGTTGCAACCATGATATTCAAAGACTAATGTGAGGATGCAACTCATTCAGTGTGCTGTTGCTGTGCCACAGAGCATGACAGGGCAGAAAATGGGATGTGTGGGTGCAAAGAGAAGGAGACTGACAGGATGGAGGGAGCAGTGGACGAGGAGGGAGGGAGTGTCAAAGTGCCTCCCTCACTGTCCTCCTTCTCTCACAGCGTGCTTCACAAGGCAACGAAAAAGGCCACGTACGCACTCCAGAAGTTCCCCGCCACCACCGACCGCATCAACGTCACCCTTTGTGTTTTGGCGGAGGGTGACAGGGGAAGCTAATATTTTAGTATGTGTGAAAGCAGACCTGATAATGCCTGCGGTGATGTCATGCACTGTTTCTGCAGGGGTGATGTGTGTGCTGGTTACATAGAGGGGATTGGGTGGTTGATTACCTAATGTTTGACTCATCCCTTTACTAGAATTTGCAACGCGGGCTCTGATTACAGTGGCGCCTCAACCTGAACAACCTGTGCCTTTTTATAGTCTTAACACGGCTTCACATAGACAGTCAAACACATAATGAGGCTGTAGGTCCTTGTAAATTAGACCTCCGAAGAGCTCACTCCTCCTAACCTCTCTGTATGTTTCATCCAATTAATATGAGAGAATAAATCCCATAACCGTCATCAACAATAAACCACTGATACTGGAATGAGCCTCAAGGAATATAAAACAGGTGCCAAAGAGGGATAATAGGAAACAAAAAGGACATCAAATAACTCCATTCTATTTTGTCCACTTTCCTTTTTATTCTCCTTCCTTAAAGGGATAGTTCGGGTGTTTTGAAGTGGGGTTGTATGAGGTGCTGATCCATAATCAGTGTATTACCTACAGTAGATGACGGTCGGAACGCCCCCAGTTTGGAGAAGCAGACAGGAGTGACCGCATGGAAGCAAAGCAATGTACTTCTGTGGACGGGGTAAAGATGACGCATGGTTTGAAATGGTATACACTTCCTGTCTCCTAAGTGGGAGTGGTCATGGCGTGTTCACCCCTCCTCATATGGAAATGTTGTGAACGCTGTGTGGATGGATGAAAGCAGATTGGATTATATTTGTATAATGTATTTATATTTTTTCTTTTACTAACATTAGATATTTACACAGCTAACAGTCATATTTAGCATTATGAAAATTAGTTAGCTCTGGCGAACATCAGATCTCACAAGAAAGTGATGCTGAGACAGAGAAAGGTCTAAAACAAAGTTAATTTTCTCCTGATTTGTTAATTCAGAATTTGATTTTCGCAAACCGTTGTTTTGGTCACACAAGGTGCAGGTTACCGTGGTTACATGTCTCCAACCAGCGCAAATTACTGCTCAGTGTGTCCGAAAAGATGCACACTACTGTTTATTCACACAAAATGTTGAACATTAGCACACTTATTGAGTATGTAGAGCATAGTATGCGATTTCAGATAAAGCCATAGTGTCTATAGCTAGTCTGGATAGACTTCCTGGCTTTTGGACTCAATACAGCCCATCTATGTGTGTGGTTTCCACACCTACAGTATGTATTGGCTTCTGTCTTGTTGGTAGATGTGGCCAACGTACAGTCAACATATGGCACAAATCATTCATTCCCAGTACAATCCCCACCCCTCTTATCAACTTAGCACAGTGTTGGAGGAAACAGTGGATAACCCTGTAGCCATAGTGTGTGTGTGTGTGCAGAGCTGAAATATGGTTCTGCTTGAACGCCTTGTGTCTTTCACTGTGTCTCAGAGGGATTCACACCAGCTCTTGTAAACACATAAGCACATCAAAAAGCATCTGTTTTTTCAGAGCTTTTCTCCCCTAAAGCATACATTTTACAGTTTTGTGTTAGCTTACGCTTGAGCAGACCTCTACCGCCAAATTATTCATATACAAGAAAACAAATCATGCACACACATCCCCACCGCCCCCCTGTAGTTTTAACACATCTCCATCATGACACACAATGGAAACAGAGGCGCTGGTTAGCCGATAGACCATGCTCTTTAATTGAGGAACAAGTAGTGTGTGTGTTCGTGAAGCAAAATCGCTCCACCTCCCACCTTGTGTCTATGTTGAGGTGGTGGTTGTTGGGTCGCTGTTGGAGGGAGAGCTGAATACGTCCATCAGAAGGGAAGAATAGTTGACATTTTTCACTGCAGGCCCATCGTCGTCAAACCTCACATTCACCTCGAACTGGAGACGACAGGAATACACAAGTCACTGCACAACTCTGACCACATTAAAATACTTTCTTCTTTAGTGTTGCCAATAATTATTTCAGTCTCCACTTTGGTTTTACTGTTTGTTGCTCTCCTTTGTTATTGTTTCTCTGTGATAAATATCTCCTGTATTAGTCTTGTACTTGTCTTACTCTGTTTTATGTCCTTTATACAGCTTGAAAAGCAGCTTAAGTTGCCAGTGGGTAACAAATGTGCTGTGTAAATAACACCGCCTTGCTTAAAGTTTTAAAATTTATTGTTGTTCTTAGCCTCCATTAGACTGATTAAACCACGTATGCAGGAAATAAAATAACTTCTTTTTAACATTAGACGACAACTGCAATTTACCCATTGCTTTAAAGCAGGCTTTTTTTGAATCAGTCCCAAGATTGTTAAATATAATGAATAGAAAGAAATAAAATAATAGAGGTAATAAGAAAACTGGCAATACTAAACAGCATATGGAATGCAGCAAAGACCAAAAAAGGCGCTTTAATTGAGGAACAGCCAGGTTATACTTCCCGTTGACTTTATTATACACAGAGACAAATTAACCTTCAGTTAGTGCATAATTTAAGTTGTTCTGCAGTTTGAGATGTCCATATTGACATTGTTGTGTTATACAATAGCATCAATGGCTAATTTAAATGAATGATGAGATTGTTAGGCTATATGAATATATTTAGAATTATATTATAATTCAAATTGCTGTAAAATAGGATAATATGAACATAATTATGAAGTGCAATTTATATGGGATTCTCAAATGCAAAATTGCTTCAAAGTAATGAAATATACAATCCATTAGTGAAACACGTAGTTTCGGATAACAGCAGACTAACTGGACATGACTCCTACAACAGGTCTGGACCACATGTAAATTGCATTTGTACCTAGACAAAATTCAAAATGCGAGGAAATTGGTGAATGCAACGAGTTTTAAATCACTCGCACAAGCCACTTAGGAACTAATCTGTTTGTGCGAGGGGTTCTTGCATGAGGCCCGTCATCTTTTTCGGAATAAGGGCAAAAAAACTGAATATTTTGTGCATGTAAACGTAGTCACTGAGCAGAGACTGAACGACCAGCTTGGACTGAGAACCCGGCGGGGCACAGAGCAGCTGGAATCCGTGACAGAGGAAAACGGAGAATTAAGTAAGCACTGTGTCGGCATACATACACACACTCACACAGCCACAGCCACACACACAGACAGACATTCAGTCCACTCTCATTCTGTTCATGTAAGCCTCCCTTTGTTGTCGTGCCATGGCGTATATCTCTGCTCACCTGTTTCTGCTTAGATTTGGCTGTGGCAAAGCATGCTAAATCAGCATTAAAAGATACAAATGCAAGAGAGAAGAACAAAGGAGCTACTTCCTTCCTTTTTGACCACCTCTGTGTGTGTGTGTGTGTGTGTGTGTATGTGTGTGCGTGTCTTTCTCTCTCTCTCTCTCTCTCTCAAGTCAATTTCTGTGCACAATAAATTGTCCTCCTGTCCATTTGACCACTCCTTCCCACTCACTTGATTCTGCTTTTGGCTCACTCATCCACTGAGTCATCACAGGTAGGGCTAAAATGTAGATTGATTTTCAGCTTCGACTATTTAAAAATCTGTGCACATACTATGAAATCACCGACTCTGCTTTTCTGACTCACTCTCATCTAAAAAGTTTTTTCTCTCCCCACTTTTTTGTTTTACTATCATTCCCCTCTCTTACCTTTAAGGCGTCTTCAGTCATTACTAAGGGAGCACGGTGCTCCAGACAGTTAATGCCAGCCAGGAAGGCATGGTAGTCAATCTCGTCTCCATCTGCAAACCTACAGCAGACATGCATCCAGATTAGAAACAGGTGCATATTATTGAGAGCTCCCACCTGATTTAAATGATTTTGCTCTACTTCAAATACATCATTTTTTAGTAGTATCAGTCAAAATGCTGATTCAGAGACCTTTCAACCATGCCAAGAAAGATTTCTGGGCAAAGAACTGGGCTCTACTTTACAATGAATGAATCATTCATCATTCAAAACTCATTCTGAAAAAGCAGCGGGACCTTGAACCGTTCCACCCTGAACTGTGCGGTGATTAGTGGGCTCTTACTTGCTGAGCAGACCTCTGAGCAGGTTCTCAGGAAGTGGAATCTGGAAGGCTTTACAGATGGTCCATGTCTCTTTGGTGGAGAGACGGCCGGTCCTGGAGACACAAAGAAAAGCAGAGATTTGGGTATCCAACGTACAGAAAAAGGCAAGTTGTGAAACTAGGGGTTTGGACCATAGTTTGTATATAAAGATGGACGACATGACGGCTCCCCAAAAGTGAAGCCGAAACATCTGGATCACCCCTTGATGGCTGGCTGCAGTATACGTCATAAAGCCTGCCCCCTCCATGTTGGTGGATGGGATAAACTAAAAAGTCATAGTACACGTCAAATACATTTTTTCCCAAAGATGGTTTCTGTCATTTTAGGTAGTTCTTATCACGCTGACGTATGTTCAAGTGTTCATTTTTCTGATAAGTTTGGTTTTAATGAGTTATTTGATGCTCTATGCTGTGTTGTCCTTCTATATATACAGTCAATGGTTTGGACCCACATCTGGCCGCTTGCCTATTTGCAGTAGGTTATTTAAATAAAGCTCAAAGAAAATGCTCCTTAGAGGCTAGAATCAACTCCAACAATCCAAACTTTAGGATACTTTTATAACCACTGAGCAGGATCTCAGCATTAGTCAGTGCTGACAAGTTGAACACATAAGATCAAAGCAAATATGCCATCAGCAGTACATCAGTTGGTCTTTGTTGATTTTTTAAAAAGCTACCACTCATATCAATATACTATTTATAGAAAAATGTCTCAAACTGAATTTGTATGAAGACAAAGTGTAAGACCACAGCTGTTTTCCACAGTGATGCCAGGTGGTGCAGAGGTCCATTCTTGTCATGCCATCTTCATTACAGCGATGTTGATGAACAATCTGACACTAACTGAGAGTGTCAACACAGCCATATAAACAGACAAGCCAGCTTAACCTTGTGGCACCATGTTGACCATCCACTTCAGCTGATCAACCCGTGTTTAAGGTCTACGACATACAGATATGTGGGTCTATGTAGTGTGCATGCATTAAACATAAAATACAAAGAAGGTGACAGGCAGGGAGAAAGATGCAAAGACAGAAACAGACCAACTATGCGTGTGTCCTCTGGCCTGCAGATCTACATGCTACATGCTTCAGGGTCCATCTGGTTCCAATGCTCCACTCTCACACTGCTGGAACTAATCGCTGCTCTGAGATATGGGGCCACTGGCTGCACGATTGATGTCTTGTTGTGACGCTGCCTGTGTGTGTTTGTGTGCGTTTCTGTTGCAAAAGTTTTTTAGTCTTAAGTTAACATCTGTGTGTGTGGTTTGTGTGTGTGTGTGAGTGCAGCCGCCTACTTTTGTCGGTCGCGGTGTGCGAAGACTCTGGCCATGTCAGGGAGCTCGTCAAAGAGATTCTTCTTGAGGAAGTCCTGGGCCACAGCCAGCATCAGGCCCAAGTCCGCCTCAGGCTGCTCGCGCTCTGAGAAACACCGGCCCAGCACCAGCACCTCGTGCTCCGACAGATCGCAGTCCAGGCCTGTCAGCAGGCCCCTGTGGTGGTGCATACAGGCATACACATACACAGAAATAAAATAACACACAAAAACTGACAGGACATAAGTTAACCACATCTCACAGTCCAATAACTTTAAACCAAGTATGAATAGAAATTATCTTTGCTTCCCTTCACGTCCTCTCATAATATTCACATGAACTGGACTGGTCCATTACTTTTAGCGTCATTTTAGTTAATTATTTCAACTGTTTATCCATAACCTTTCTGGATTCTTGTACCATATTCTTTCACATCTTTAACAGTTCTAACAACTGTTGGATTCATGCTGTTTACATGTTTCTATTATTTTCTCCCATGCTGTGCTTGGTGTGGTGTTGCATCCCACATTTTTTCCCTTCTGTGAAGTGTCTTATATCACCCATAATGCATTGCGCGACAGGCTATTTAAGTCAGTCTTACATTAGTCACTCATAGGGACGTTTTATGCAACAGGTAAATTTAAGTGTCTATAGCAAATCTAACTTAAAGTTATATTTAAGACAAAGACTAGGTCTATTTTTATGCAACTGGCCCCAGATCTTACATATGTACCAGGTGGATTTAAATTTGAGTTATTGGTCCAACTGAGTAGACTCTGATCCTCCACTTCAGTACATATTGCAGCGGGGGGTGTACTGGACATATTGGCTGTATTCCTGTACCTGAACGACTCATAGGGGATGAAGCCAGTGTTGTTGGGGTCACTGAGCGACAGAAACTTCCTGATCTCACTCCGTTTCTCCTCCCGAATGGACCGTAGTTTACTTAGGATGTTTCCCACGTTGGCTTTGGGGAACTGTAGGCAATTACACACAAACATGCAATACTGTGTAGCATTAAGTAACACCAAAGAGCGAAGGCTGTGCAATGAATAGATCTAACAACCTGCTCCAAAGACCACCGCTAAAACCTTCAATACAAAACCCCACATAAATCTTAAAAAAAAAACCCACAGGAAACCAATATCCCTCCTTTAGTTCCCTCCCTACCTCCTCAGCATGTTGCTCCATGTAGTTGAAGGTATATTCATCGGCATCCACAAGTTTGAAGGGGATATTGTTGAGGCAGAGGATTGCTCCCACGTACAGATCCTGAGCTTTAAAGTACTTTGACGGCTTGCTCTTAAACAGCTCCTGGCCTGGCTTCTTCACACGACCACGCTCCAGAAACTTACCACCGATCACACCTTGTGCATGATGTGTGTGAGAGAGAGGGAAGGAGGATGTTAAAACTTGTTTTATCAATTTCACTGAAAATCAACTTGACAAGTAACTTGGTCCTTGGTCTCCAGTTTGAAAGCGCTCGCCTTTATTTTTATATTATGTTGGCTTTAAACTTTCACATTGAATTCAAATCTAAATTGAATTTAAATCACTACTCATATTGTTTTGTTTTACATCATTTCAATGGCTGGATATCTCATTTTGGAACCATGCAGAGCAGTCCTTGAACCCATGACATACTATTCATCTTAAAAAATACTGTCAAATACTGATTTACACTGATGGGAATATCTCCATCTCTGAAAAAGTAGGTCTGTGAACTAAACGTCATCTGTTTCATCTGTTTTCAAAAGGTTCTGGAAATGGAAACTGGGTCTGACAAACCAAATGTTTACCATGAGAGTCATAGATTCTCAAGTCCTAGGAGCAGTTGTGGTGCAGCTATGGTCCAAACGTTTTTACCTGAGTTCCTCTCTGGACGTTCAAACACGCCGATGGAGTCTTCGGAGAGGTAGAAGGAGATGATGAACACCCTGTCTCTGTTAACTGGATAGGTGGTCACCATCTTGGCTTGGAAATTCAGCACATTTCTGTCCAGGGGAACATATACACAGGAGAGTCGGGGGCTGCCACTAACACACACGGACACAAACATTTCAGTGTGTAATTTGATTGTGACTGTGACTGCATCTCATCCAACCTGTCTTTCTCCATAAACTTTTGGAAGTCTTTCTGTGGGGGCTTGGGCAGCAGGCCCTGGCAGGAGCTTAGCGAGTCCTCCTCTGAGCCAAAGCCGTTGTAGGGGGGCACAGGCTTCGGGGGTTTCGGGGCTTCGGGAGCTTTGTACTGCACTGGGGTGAAGTCCTCTGAGAGGAAGAAGGAGAAGGAAAAGACAAAACACTTAAAAAGAAGAAAGAAACCCAGGAAGAGAGCTGAAATGATCAGAGAGCAGCAGGTAATCCATCCATGCAGAAGCACAGCAGCCTGGGTCTGACGGTGACCCTGAGCTGACCTCTGACTGCTCCGAGTCAGACAGGACCCTCCATCACAGTGGCCTGTCACCGGGGGCTCCGCCTGGTTTACTACCGTGACTAATGCAGCAACCCCCCAAAACCTGCCCAGGGTGGCAGACACATCCAGGACCAGCTTGGGTTTCTCCTGCTGGGGAGCGGTGTGCCTCCTGTTGTCCCCAGTGGAGGAATACCGGTGCTGGAGGGCCACAGTATCTGATGTCAGGCGGACAGTGGTGCTGAACTCTGTAATTGGTTGTTACACGTACATCCTTCGACCAAGGACTGACCCAGAGAAACAGAACATTATATAGGCTACTACGCAAGCTCAAATCAGAACATTACTGTTGTACTAATTACACACATAAAAAAATACGTCATCCTCTGAACAACATTAGTCTCAGGGATCAGTATTGTAGGAAGGTAATAGCGCTAGCTGCTGATGCTTGCTCTTACTGCCCCTAAGTGTTCAGATTTATATATTGCAGGAATGAGCCAATAATTGAAGATTAAATCCATTCAAATGTAAGACTAACTAAAATGTCACACTGTCATTAAAAAAGGAAAAGCTGGTTTGAATGTACATATTATTTAACTTATTTTGTTACAGAAGATCAGGCTTTTATTGCACAGATAAAACTGTGCATCATGTACGAAGGAGCGAATCTATCTTGTTCGTCTAGAAAGGTGCCATTTCTATACAAGGAATCGCAGACTCTGATATATTGCTGTGGAAGTGTTTTCACTTTGATCGACTGTGAGCACGAATCCCTTCTCCTCCAGTTAATGATTTTACAAACGTCACTATTTTTGTGGACTTTACTTATTATATTCTGTATGTTCTCTTCGGCCCAGATGTCAAGCAAACATCGGACTTCCAAGTCCAAGTCAATCCTCTCCCACTCATGTTAACCTGTTGTTTACCTGTGTTCATCTCAACAAATGCCCACACAGGCAGCCTGGGTTTTGGTACGCTTGGAAACGAACCAGATTTCGATTAAAACGGACTAGAGTTGGCTTGTGAAAGCTCCCTTAAAAGTTGCCTAGTATTGGTTACCTATGCCGTAATTGGAGCGGTAGTAGTCTTTGGTGAAGTCGTCACAGTCGGTGATGATCACTCTCCTGCCCCACACATTCAACTCCCCGCCCACAGTCAGATCACAGTCCTTATAGAAGTCATCATGGACAGCTCCGGTCTGCGAGAGAGAGAGGAGAGAGAGAATGAGATGAGTGACAGACCACATCTGAGCACCAGCAATTTGCTGAAACTGTCACTTACTTGGGAGCACACTATTGTCTAAAATATCATTGCATGCTGTAGCATTAAGATTGATATTAACTAAATTGGAACTGGAGCAAAATTGGACCTTTTCTGGACAAATTGTCCCCGTACTTTTAGCCATATAGATTACCTTGTTCTAGGCCTACTGTCAGTACTGCAACCTTTGGGTTACATGGCAGTCTCCCACACTGCCAAGTCACTTTGTGACCCCTCAAATAGTATTTCATATTTCTTGATGTCATATCAGTGTGGTTGTAACGTGAGCGTGGCAGAGACAGGACATACTTTGAGGCTGTCCAGTATGTAGCGTTTTCCCTCACTCGTAGAGGAGAACACATTGAGGACTGTGCGATCCGTGATCTGTCCAGGCTGCCTCAGTTGGGTTGAAAGCTACAGAGAAATAACAAACAGAAAACTGTTGTTACACAAAACACAACATTATACAAGATCTTTACAGGACTGAGCAACATTCTGCATGCAAATATGGATGCACACATCTGGAGGGAGAGATAGAGAGACCACAAAGATAGACAGATAGAGAGAGAGAGAGGCAGACTAATAGAATAAAGTGACATAGTAAAGAAGTGATCTGGTGAAATCCCATTGGACGGTGGATTCTGGTCAACCTTTAGGGCTGACATTTAATAAAAGGCATTGGAACAAACAAAATTACTGGACTGAAAACACACTCACAGACACACACACACAAATACACACATGATTGAGGCCTGGCTGTCTTTCAAGATGAATTAGGGTTCAGTCAGTAACTGGAGGAGAAAGCCAAAATGCTTGAGGGAGACTGGATGCTACAGCAGTCCTGTCAGACTGAATGAGGTCTGGGTGAAGGGAGGGATGGTGGGAGAACGATGCAAAGAAGCCACCCAACTAGAAAGAGAGTCACTGCAAGCCTTTAGTTTTGGAATAACTATCTATATGTAAAACGTGCAAATGGACATGGGAATTTAATGCACCAAATGCATGAGACAAGCTGTGAAACACGTTCTGCTACATTCATGAACTCTCTAAATGTTCCTGTTACCACCCTTGAGAATTTAGCAAATTTTCTGACATTTCCTGTCTTGCATGTTCCCCTGTGTATTCTTGAAAATTCAAGAATTCCCATAACCTGTAGGATCTGTGTGTTTCCTTGACAATATGTAGTCCCCCTCTCAGAGACTCTGACCCACTTGTTGAACAGATCCTATCGTGGTACCTCACCTTAGGTAGTTTGCTGCGGCATAGGAATTTGGCCACGTGGTCCCTCCCAGAGTTTGGGGGGATGAACTCCACGATCTCTACAGTGTCGTCAGCCAGGAAGTAGTGCAGTACGAGCTCCCGTGGGTCCCCGAACGCGGTATCTGTGTCGTCCCAGAAGCAGTTGAAGCGCAGGACTTCACGGTCGTGGTCCAGGAACTGCCTCAGTGTGTCATGCCTCTCGTACGGCCGAAGTGGCTTCATATTTTTCTCAAGCTGGACGAGGGACCATGTGAAATAAGAAGAATCAATACATATAATTACACATGCATAAAAGAGATTTTTGTAGTGGCAATTAAATTCTTCAAGAAATTCTTCAGTGTTCTTTAGTTGGGCATCAGTACCATCAACAGAGCAGCAGTGTTGAACAACTAGTTGATTAAATGATTTTGCAAAACAAAAAATACAAAAACAAAACCAACAGCAGACAAATAAATCTCCCCCTAAAAAAACCCAAAAAAACAAATGGACAAAATTATTAATTTTATAGACTAAATAATTAATCAATTATTTAAAAAGATAACATTTTTATGAGAATGCAAATTATGAAAATGAAAAACATTGAATTACAAAAAAAAAAAATCAGACTCCGACACCTACCTGTTCACGGAGGTTGCTGTAGGGGTCATCGGGTACAGTGGCAGGGTTATTCAGGCGCACTCCAAGTCTTGTGAGAAAGTTCCTTGTGAAAGAGTCACAGTTGGTCACAGTGAATGTGCGTGAGTGCAGCACCATCTGTTGGTTGATGTTGAAATGGTAAACGTTGTAGAACTGGTCATCATTTGGGGGAGGCATTGGGACACGCTGGCGATGAATAAATGTTCCTACCACAAGGAGCAACAAGTATTAAATTATTCATCATCATTTGGCCAGTTGGAATCTTGAATGTATAAAAAGTACATGAAAATGAAAACACTTTAATTTGAGCTACATTCACAAGACATTTCCTGTGATATGACAGACACCTTGAGGGATGCCACTGTTCTTGTACTCTGGCTCCTCCACCTGTATGGTGTCATCTTCCAGGTAGAAGTAGATCTTACACTTCCTGATTCTGTACGTCTCGTCTCGTGCCTGAGGCACAGCTTCCTGGAAGAATGCTTCAAAACAGAGAACCTGGAGGAGCAAAGGATCATTTTGTGAATGAGATTTATCAAATTGTGTCTTTTTTAGCTACATAACTGATCGTTGGGTTTTCAAGATTTCTTATGAAAATACAAATGCTAGTGCAGCGTTGGTAAAAATGCTTTAAACTAGGGCTGTCAAAGTTAACACGATAATAACATTAATGCAAATTTGTTTTAACGCCACTAATATATTTAACACATTAAAGCAACTTGTGATTTTTAGGTTGTAGCAGGTTCCGTTCTAAAACTAGAGTGAAGATACTGGTATCATATGAAACTAGAAAAACCTAAATAATCCATTGGTAAAGAACAACCATGTCATACTAGCTTGTCATGGTGGATGGATAAATAACGCTCCAAACTTGAGCTATATTTTGGCAAAGAAAAACTGTCATGGCCATTTTCAAAGTGGTCCCTTGACCTCTGACCTCCAGATATGTGAATGAAAATGGGTTCTATGGGTACCCACGAGTCTCCCCTTTACAGACATGCCCCCAATACCTGTGAGGGTTTCTGGACAATATTTGTCATTGTTTTGTGTTGTTAATTGATTTCCAATAATAAATATATACATACATTTGCATAAAGCAGCATATTTTCCCACTACCATGTTGAGAAGAGTATTAAATACTTGACAAATCTCCCTTTAAGGTACATTTTGAGCAGATAAAAAAATTGTATTAATTAATTTGTGATTAATCGCGATTAAATATTTGTAATCAATTGACAGCCCTACTTTAAACTAAACTGATGACTAACATAATCCCTTGGAAGTGTTGTAGTATACTAAGTGACATAATAAACAATACTGAAAATAAGCTGTGCTGTATGCAACATATTAACTTTTAAAGCCACTGCTAAATATTAGTTGGAATGTGTTTAAATTAGACAATCATACAACTGGTACACCATACAACTGATGGACAAAAATACGTGTCTGTGTGTATCAACTCACCTTTTTGTCAAAGGCTACCCATGATGGTAAATCCCTGCCCTGTCCTATAGGGTAGACGGAATACTTTGGGTTCATCTTCTGGCCAGCTAGCAGCTCTCCTCCGATGCCTGGCTTCTCATATCCCATCACCATTGGGACTCCATTGGAATAGTCAAAATGCTGGGATTTGTGGAATCTCTCCTTCCCCAGCTGTAGCACAGAAAGGAGAAAGTGACACAACTGTCAACCTTGATTTATCACTTTCTAATAAAAACATACTGTACTATGGGCTTACTATGGTATACAATCATTACATCAACTAATTATCATAATGAATTAATGGTCTATGAACTTGTCAAAGTGCATACAAAGCAAGCAGTCATAAAGAGATAATTTAAAAATACTTTTTCTGCAGCCGACAGTAAAGTGTATTCGCATAATATAGTCTGGAAAGACATATTTATCCAGAAATTACACTTCTGCTTTTACATTCAGTACATTACGTTATTATTAAAGTGGCAATCTTGAAGATTTTTATTTAAATAAATGTCTGTTAAGTCACTCTAGCTGAATGAGGTAACATAATGGTGATCGAGCCTATGGCCCACTGCTTAAAGTATTGCAATATCTATATATCTGCAGTATTACAAACTGGGTGTCTGCGGTGACATTCCTGGAAAAATATGCTGTTTTTCTCCAATGTATACACACACACAAAAGAATATGTAACTATGCACACACAATACTAGATTGCTAAACTCAGCACAATTCAATTGTTTTCACTAAAATAGAAATTGTAAATCAACCAATGTCAATGTGGAGCCATTTTTAAATACTTTGTATACTATTGGGTAGGTTAGTAGTATAGATAGATAGATAGATAGATAGATAACTTTATTTATTTAATTTAGTTCCACATTCACAAGTGTAAATTTACCCCCCAAAAAAGCCTAATTTCTTTGTATTTATGAAAGAAATGGATCTATATCTGTTAACAATTTCTTCTTCACAAAACAAAAAAGCAATGAAAACAATGAATGGATGCAATGTCTTTAAAGTTTTTAATTATTATAAAATGATTATAAAATATTATTATAATATATATTATAAAATATTTAAATTATTGTCATACTCTCGCGTGGTCTTTTTTGTTATTATTTATTTGTTTTATTTTTTATTGTGTTTTTTTTTATTATTTTATGTGTGTTTTGTTTCATTTCTGTTGTCCTTTTATGTTTATCACAGCTCTTTGTTTATGTTTTCGCTATGCTTCTTTTGTATGTAAATGTTTTTAATGTTTTCTGCTGTTACTATGTATACTGTAATTTTGAAATAATAAAAATAAAAATAAATAAATAAATAATAATAATAATTTAGTTAGTTAGCTCAGGAGCTAACATTAGCCTGCTAGCTAGTTACCTGTGACTTTGGCTAGCTGGCATCATCAGGCTACAGTTACCTTCTATTCACTCTGCAGTAAAGCTACCCAAATGAAATATACCAAATGTAGTAAACTTACTTGTTTACTGGGAGAGTTTCCGGGTAGAAAAGGTAACGGCATGGCTGTAATATTGTAATACAGGTTGATTATCTTCTTTATGCAACTCAGCAGCTGCAGCTTCTCAATGGCCTGTTATTGGTTACCATGGCAGCGTCTTGTTTTGGTGCGTCTCTTAGCAACGTTCGTAACGTAACCATGACAACCACAGAACTTGTAAAATATTAGGATGTGCACAAAATATTAAGTTTTAACACAAAAAAACAGTGATGGGATGTAACTAAGTACATTTACTTGAGTGCTTGTACTTTACTTGAGTATTTCTATTTAATGCTACTCCTACTCTACTACTACACACACACACACACACACACTTGTCTTTTTACTGTATTGTTATTGTTGTTATTATATATATATCTTGTCCTGATTGTTATCACTATTATGTATTCATATTATTTCTTTATATTAATCTTGTCTCTAGGTGGAGGCTTCAGATAAGCCCAGTGGGGTTTTTTTTGCCTCTTCCTGCACTGTATATCATTCATTTATTTATTTTTTGTTATGTTGTATAGTCTTAAATTGTGCAAAACAAATAAACAAATAAACAAATACATTATGGAGACAAATATTGTACTTTTTACTCCACTACATTTATTTGACAACATAAATTAATAGTTCCCTTGCAGATTCAGATTATATATATTATAATTTATGATCTATTATTGCCATTTTTACCCAGGAGTATATGAAATAATTAAAATTACCCCACCTTTACCAGCTGTAATTAATGCATCGCTAATTATAATCTCAGTCTTATGATGTATATATGATTCTGAAAATGGGCCACTGTATTATGAGTATTTTTACTTTTGGCACTTTTAAATATATTTTGATGCTAATACTTTTGCACTTTTGAGTAACATTTTGAAAGCAGGCTTTTACAGAGTATTTTTACACTGTAGCATTGCTTTTACTCAAGTAAAATATCGTAATACTACTTACACCACTGTTGTAAACCAAACACGTATACTTTTATTTATTCTTTAAATATGGGCACAGATATCTGTGGTACACTGTAAGTGAGAGTAAAACCAAGCTTAGATAAAAGTATAACATATAATGACTCTCAAGGCGTACAAGAGTAAAAAGACATACTTGAATCATTATAAATAAATTGTCATAAAACAAATGAGAAACAATTCAACAGATTTTGTCATTTTTATTTCTTCATCAAACTTACATAGTAGACGAACCATAGCTTCCAGTACTTGATGCATCATTTATTGCTACACAAAATACATTAAAAAAAGAGATGTAGGGGAGGTTGAAATAACCCATTAAACATGTGGCACCTCTAAAAAGGCATAACATTCTCATATTCATCAGTAAGATGATTCATTACCATGTCTGGAATTGAAAAATATAATATCGGCACCACCTGCCATGTGAAGGTGAATTTAACTCTACTTATACTTAGCTGCATTATGTTTGCTTAATTGTGTGCAACAAGGCAGCAAAAATGCATCTTTCATTGTGGCAACAGTTTAGCAAAAATAAATAGATAAAAACATTCTGATGGCCTTTACGCTTGCATGATATGTATCATTATTTGGCCTGGAAAGTCGCGTATTTTAAGAGGGTCATTCTGATCTATCAGAGACTTGGATCAATTGTTGATCTTGAGGAAGGCCTGAGGGCCAAAACGTCATCTGAATAAAAGAGAAAAGCATATGGAGCCAGAATGTGCAACACTTTTTTTTTTACTACTTTCACGTCTACTTCCAGTGATCAGCACCTCATTACAACCCTTGGTGTTTCTAGTACTCTATCCAAGAAGTCCCACCACATTATATCGACAGTGCTCATCACATGTACAGTATTAAAGTAGACAAAAGGATGTGCAGCTTGTGCAGAAACACATAGCTACAGGCTAATCTGAAATAGGCTGTCAATACACTTTTAAAACCCTCCAGCAATGATTTATAATGTTTCCCTATCACAACATCAGAGAAATACAGACTGTTATTATTTGGCGGACCCTAAGATGCCAGGCCAAGCAGGAATCCTCCAATGAAACCGCTTGTGACAACAATGTTTTTCTTCACAAACACTGTGGACTGAAGGAGACAGAAAAATATGTTTCAGTATATAAAGTAAAGTTGCAATCCATTCCAGACAGACATTAATTCACATTTAAATGCAATACAGCTGAATTAAATGATTAAAGGTACAGTGTGTAGGATTTGGTGTCATCTAGTGGTTGCTCAAAATTAAACCAGGGACGTTGCGGTTATATGGCAAACGTTTTAACCTCAAGGCCACCAGGACGTCCCAACTGTATTCTATATTCTTCAAGCCTGATAGCGAAGTTCTGATCGCCCTTTGTGTGATGATCAAAACAAAACAAACACACAAAAATCTTACCTTCTCAACAAATGTGTTTATCTCTGGGCCTGCTTGGTTGGTGCCCTTCTTTATTTGCTTCTTAGCTTTGTTGACATCCTTCTCTACTCTCTTCCAATCCACTTGGATATAGCCACTATTGTTGGCTATCTGGAGAAAGAGTCAGGCAAATGAAACATGAATGAGACGCACATTCACAGTAATATTTGTTTTATTCTGTTGAATTATGCCTGGTGATGCAATAATACCTGTAGCAGCAGAAGACCTCCTCCTACAGATGTAGCAGCAACTTTTCCGACCTTCTGGAAGAGATACCCTGCACACCTAAAATTAAATCGAGACAGAGACTGATGGTTAATCCAACATCAATTATGACTTTAACAGCCTTTAAATGAAGAGTGATCCCTATCATTAACCTGTTTATATCTTTATGATCCATACTGTTAATCTGATTTTGGCATTGCATATATTTGAGTATTTGCATTTTAAGCTACATTATGGAGGCAACTACGGTACTTTTTACTCCACTACATTTAGTTGACAACATTTAGTTGCTTAGCAGGTTTAGATGATTAATACAACATATAAACCAATGAATATATTACATATTATTATAACAGGAAAATAAGATCATAATACTTCCACCACTGCTGCAAACTGAAGAAGTACGTATACTTGTATTTACTCTTTAATCATGGGCACAGAAATCTGTGGTACACTGTAAGTGAAAGTAAAACCAAACTCATATAATAAACGCATAACACGTAATGGTCCTCAAGGCATCCAAAGTCAAGAGTGAAAGACTTGTACTATAAACTGAAGTCTTTTATATTTACACTCTTTCCACTTTGTATTGCAACTGCTGCACAGCAATTTCCCTTGGTATAAATTAAGTTTTCTCTAAAATGACCACTGCAAGGTTTGCATGACAGTGCAAGGCCGAACACCCGAAGACATTGTTTAGTCAGTAGGTCCAGAATTATTCTCAGGGACTCCTCCCACCCAGCTCATCACCTGTTTGACCTGCTGCCCTACGGCAGGCGCTTCAGATCAATGAAAGCCGCACCTCCAGACTTGCAAACAGTTTCTTTCCCCGGGCCATACGGACACTGGACAAATAATATATATATGTATTTATTACAGCTACTTTACCTGTTTTATTTGCTTTATAACTGTATGTTTTACCTGTAATATGTTTTACCTGTCTCATTTAGTCTTGTCAAGTATTTGTTTTAAAGCACTGACCAGAAGTGGCAACTGTGAATCTCGTTGTATTTAATACGATGACAATAAAGCTTTAAAGCTTAAGCCCCCTTGCTCTGACATCTCTCCATTAATGCATGTATATAGGTCTTGTTTGTGAATGTGTGTGTATTCCGGCCTGTGTGTACTATTTTAATAGTCTTGTATCACAGCTGTTACCCTGCACTATATTCAGTTTTATCAGTTTTCTTCATCTCCTTGTATTTTTATATCTGGTATATTTTTTTGCACTTTGCACTACTAACTTTTTTACTGCCTTTTTACTAACATGTTTTGCACTATGGAACTGTGATGCTGGAAACTTGAATTTCCCTCGGGATCAATAAAGTATCTATCTATCTATCTATCTATCTATCTATCTATCTATCTATGTACTATGTAAAATATAACAGTGTGAAAAAATTGGATTTCTTCTTCTTCACCCCCCAAGGCTCCAGGGACCGTGTGTGGCAGATCTAATTTAGTACTAGCCTATTTTTGAGCCATTTAACATGTTTTTTTGTTATGCAACTCATATTAACGAGGTGCACCTGAAGGCAGCACAATGCACCTGAAGGCAGCTCAATGCATTTACAGTGAGAGTATATTTACCATCCACTGACTCCCCCTATGGCTAACTGAGTGGCCACAGAGTACTTCTCTGCTAAAGGGCCGGAGTTCTTCCCGAACAGCCGGTTCCACCATCTCTGTCGTTTGGCATATTCTGTGAGATCCACGACCTTGTCGTAAATCTCCTCTTCCAGCTCTTTATGCACATGGAAACATAAAAACAGTAGTATACATTAGCAACACATACAGTATTGAGTGACTGGCTAAAACAAAGCAGCTGTTAACACACAGTTAAAACACGTTTTAAACTGTCATAATTCAGTAATAAACCTTTACAGTTCGTGTTTATGTTGCAGGGGTTTCAACATGAAAGTGAAAGCAAACGATAGCTTCATTGTTAGCAACAATACTAACTTAGTAAAGTTCTCAGGCCTGACAGTAAAGTTAGCATCACACAAGTGAAGCTAAGCGATGCAAAGTGAGCTATAAACGCTCCGTCTGAGGGTAACATCGAGTTTAAAAGATACCTAAATGTAATATTAAAGTTTAAAAACATGCATCGTGCTAATATAATGCTCCAGAATGACCGGTTGTCCCTGTTAAGACAGAGATGTAGTTAGTGTCTAGGCCTGCTGCAGCTGCTGCTTACCCTTGTCGCGGTTCGCCATTTTGGAGTCTACTGTGTCCTCAGATGCCTGCTGAAGGCTGAAGGCTGCAGGATGCAGGCTGCAGGATGAACCACCTCCACGTCCGGACTCATTTACATAACTTTAGACGCTCCAAGTAAAAGAGGAACAGTCACATTGTTATTTAATATTATCATAATAATATTGCACATTTTGTTTGAGTGCAAAGATAAGCATTGGTATTACTATTTATGTAAAAAAAAAAAGTAAGAGCAGGCAAAACTGCACATATGTTATACTACTTACAAACAAATGTTATTTAATAAAATAATAAAAAATAATAAATAGATGACCAGAGAGTAGGCAGTATGCCATCCTAGTCGTGATCTGCATTAGACTTTCTTTCTTCTTCTTTTTTAACTAAAGCTAAAAGCTTATTAAGAAAGTTCAATACAGTTGTTACACAGAGTATAAATATTCCATTTTTTATTATGAAAATTGAAGTAAATATATTTCGCAGTATAAAAATAATACAAAAAAAAAGTTTATTAAGAAAGTTTTCTGTTTTTTAGCTTACTTTACCTTTTTTATTTTACTTATCTTTTTACTCATTTTACTAAATGTATCTTACTTAATTGTTATTCTATTAGGCACTGGTACTAGAAATAGTACTTTTTTATTTTATACACTTGTATTTTATACACTTGAACTTGTTGTAATTTTGTTGTATTTTTGAGCAATATCTGGCACAAGAATTTCCTTCGGGATTAATAAAGTTCTATCTTATCTTATTTTATCTTATCTTATATATGCATGTCACATTTTTTCATTATAAAAATGTAAATATATTTCACAATATAAAATAGAAAAATTAAATAAATTATACAAAAAATAACAGCATGTAGGGAAAGGAAAATAATATTTATTTAAAAAATAATAATAATAAACAATCGAGAGTAAATTTGAAATGTCTAATAGTTTTTTGCCAATTTATAATTTTTGTGGATCTGCTCTAGTAATTATTTAATATTATCATAATACTGTTTTGTTTGAGTGTTATATAGAAACAAAGTGAAAGCATAGTTATAACTATTTATTATAAAAAATAAGAACAAGCAAAACTGTACATCTACTAATACTACTTATAAACAAATGTTATTTAATAAAATAATAATAATAATAATAATAAAAAGATGACCAAAGAGTAGGCTGAATATGCCATCCTGGTCGTGTCTGCATTAGACTTTCTTTTTTTTAACTAAAGCTAAAAGTTTATTGAGAAAGTTCAATATAGTTGTTACACAGAGTATACATGTTAGTATTTTAGTACATTTTAGTAAATATATAGTTCATAGTATAAAAATAAAAATAATTATACAACAAATAACAACATGTAGGGAAAGAAAAAGAATAATAATTTTAGAAAATATGTTTTTTAAAAATCAATTGGGGTCTGCTAAACAATTGGAGTAAATTTGAAATGTCTAAATAATAATAATAATAATAATAATAATAAAGATGACCAAAGAGTAGGCAGAGTCTGCTATCTAAAGATAAAAGTTTATTAAGAAAGTTCAATACAGTTGTTACACAGAGTATACATGTTACATTTTTTAATGATAAAAATTGTTGTAAATATATTTCACAGTATAAAAATAAATTTTAAAAAAATAATTATACAACAAATAACAACATTTAGTGAAAGAAAAAAATAATAATTTTAGAAAATATATATATAAAAAACAATCGGGATCTGCGAAACAATTGGAGTAAATTTGAAATGTCTAAGTTTTTGTCAGTTTATAATTTTTGAGGACCTGCAGTAGCCTCATGTGGTGCACAAATGCATTGAATGTGGTTAAAACACTATTAGCATGGGTTTAGGTATTTATAACCAATAGCCATTTGCAGAAGAAATATATTGCATGGATTCCAATCAACAAAACAAAGGGATAACTAATCTATCTATCCATCCATCCATCCATCCATCTATCTATCTATCTATCTATCTATCTATCTATCTATCTATCTATCTATCTATCTATCCATCTATCATTATTTGTGGATTTTATATTATTTTGCTTCTTATTTGACTCATTGAGTGTCCTTACCTAATTTTATTTATGTATGTGTAAATGTTTTTTCCCATTACTTTGATAAAGTAATATCAATCTATCTCTCTATCTATCTCTCTATCATTATTTGTGGATTTTATATTATTTTGTTTCTTATTTGCCTCAATGAGTGTCCTTACCTAATGATTTTATTTATGTATGTTGTTTAAATGTTTTTTCCCATTTCTTTGATAAAGTAATATCTATCTATCTATCTATCTATCTATCTATCTATCTATCTATCTATCTATCTATCTATCCATCTATCTATCTATCCATCTATCTATCTATCTATCTATCTATCTATCTATCTATCCATCCATCCATCTATCTGTATATGTGCAACGTTGCAACAAACATCCTTGACAGCAGCCCCTCCCTCCACATAGACAAAACATGACATCTATTTGAACCAATCCGCTGCTTTAAAAAAAGCAGTTACGTAATAATAATATTGCGTGAGGAACCAATCACAGGCCTTGAAGGGCGGGACTTGGGAAGCGCCCCCATTTAGTGTGTGCGTGCGCGCACTCGCCCGCGTGTTCGCGACACATCAAACTGGAGACAGCCACGTGATCTCCCATACAGCTCTCCGATTGGCTGATAGGCATTCAGATGGGCGTGGCCACAGCGGACGGCGTGCGTTTGTGCCTCTCTATGTGACACAATTACAACAACTTTGAGTCGATGGTTTAAGGGGGAAGTTAATGCGATATTAACCAAGTAAAAACTCACCCCTTCAAACCACAAACATTACAGCAACTTCATGCACAACTTGGGGAATAACACGCTGTTGTTTTTTATGTACAATGAGGAAGGTAAATTGAAGAAGGGAGCATTTCCTTGAGGGATATTTTTTTTTTGCACAAGATTTTCTCGCAACGCCCCGTTTGTTTTTAGGATAGCTGTGCAACACTTCTTGGAGGTTTCACCCGGAGTTACTCGGTCCATATCCCGCGTGGATTTTCCCCATTTCTTTCCCATGAAATCGACCGGAGTGTCGCTCACCACCACCGCCGCTGCTGCCGCTGCATCTGCCCGGAGGAGTCTCTGCGCTGCTGCTGCTGCTGGTAATGACGAGGAGAAAATGGCGTCGGGAACTGATATCGAAGAGGACTTTCCGAAGCTAACGGCTCAAGAGAAGGAGAGCCTGCTCGGAACTGACAGGTTAGTGTTATTATTATCTTCTCTGTGACTCACACTCTCAACAGCTTCTTCATTTTCCTCTGAAATCTTCTTTTGAAACAACAAATTGCAAGTATAACACGGAACTGTGTCTGTGTCTGTGTGTGTTGTCTGTCCTCTACTTTGCTTTGCAGCTCACTGTTTGGATTTCACAGGCTTCAAGAAGATGGCGCCAGAACGAAGGCCTTGCTGTTAAAGGTATGAACACATGAATATGAACAAGACCACCTTCTCACGGGTTATCTACCTCTGATTATTAATGCACCTTGAAATACAAAGTACAAACCTCCCAACGACACTGCTGCTCCAACTAGATGTGGCTAACAGCGACACAAGCTTCCTATTTCACCCCCAACTTTGCAGCTTTCAGTTATGGATGTTGGTTATTTGCACACAACATGTTTGCACCGCTTAAGTGTGACAGTTCAGCAATCAAAAGAGGGTAAAATGCACACTTATTTAACGAGAGGAGAGGCATTAAGTTGACAGAAATGTTCACACAACATTATTGCACTGCTAAGCACAGAATAAAACCACTCATCCTGTGCATTTACTCTAATGCTTATCAGTATTAAACAGTCAGTTATCTCCTCTTGGTTATTAGTGCACTTGGAAATAAGGAGGTACAGACCTCCCAGCTATATGTGGCTAATACACAAGCTTCCTATTTCCACCCCAACTTTGCAGCTTTGCTCACATTTGCACTGCTAAATACAGAATAAAACGACTCCTCCTGTGCATTTATTGTAATGTTTCAGTATTAAAATGGGCCCAATTGCAGCTAAAATCCGTGGTGTCATCGGTTGTTGTAGAGAATAAAGGTACCATGCTATATGTGATACACACACAAGCTTCCTATTTCCCCCTCAACATGCAGCTTTTAGTTATGGATGTTGGTTATTTGCACACAACATTTTTGCACAACTAAGCACGGAATAAGACGACTCCTGTGCATTTATTGTAATGTTTATCAGTATTAAACAGGGCCCACTATATGCTGAAATCTGTGGTGTCATTGGGTTGTTGTAGAGACATATGCAAGCTTACTATTTCACTCCCAACTTTGCAGCTTTCAGTTATAGATGTTGGTTATTTGCACACAACATTTGCACTGCTTAGCACATAGTAAAACCACTCCTGTGCATTTACTGTAATGTTAACATACAAGCTTCATATTTCCCCCCAACTTTGAAGCTTTGGTTATTTGCACACAACATTTGTTCACAGCTAAACACAGAATAAAACGACTCCTGTGCATTTATTGTAGAGTTTATCAGTAATAAACAGGGCCCACTATATGCTGAAATCCGTGGTGTCATTGGGTTGTTGTAGAGACATATGCAAGCTTCCTATTTCCACCCCAACTTTGAAGCTTGAACCTGTAAAAGCAGCTTATTGGTTATTTGCACTCAACATTTTTGCACAGCTAAGCACAGAATAAAACGACTCCTATAATATTAAACAGGGCCCACTATATTCTAAAATCCGTGGTGTCATCGGTTGTTGTAGAGAATAAAGGTACCATGCTATATGTGATACACACACAAGCTTTCTATTTCCCCCTCAACATGCAGCTTTTAGTTATGGATGTTGGTTATTTGCACACAACATTTTTGCACAACTAAGCATGGAATAAAACGACTCCTGTGCATTTATTGTAATGTTTATCATTATTAAACAGGGCTGATTATTAGTGCACCTTGAAATAAGGTGGTCCAGACCTCCCAATGCTGCTCCTCCAGCTATATGTGGCTAACATACACACAAGCTTCATATTTCACCCCAAACTTTGCAGCTTTGCACACAACATTTGCAACTGCTAAATACAGAATAAAACGACTCCTCCTGTGCATTTATTGTAATGTTTCAGTATTAAAATGGGCCCAATTGCAGCTAAAATCCATGGTGTCATCGGGTTGTTGTAGAGAATAAGGTACCATGCTATAAACACAATGGTAGAGGCATTGTGTGTGTGTGGAAGAAAACACCTTGATATTACAACTTTGGGCTTCTAAGGTGAGCTTATAACACCATGCTTATGTGTGACTTGCAAGAGTGTGACAAAAGAGGGTCAAATGCACACTTATTTAACGAGTTTAGAGGCATTAAGATGACAGAAATGTTCACACAACATTTTTTGCACAGAATAAAACCACTCCTGTGCATTTACTGTAATGTTTATTAATATTAAACAGGGCCCACTATATGCTAAAATCCGTGGTGTCATTGGTTGTTGTAGAGAATAAGGTACCATGCTATAAACACAATGGTAGAGGCAGATATGTGTGCAAGAAAACACCTTGATATTACAACTTTGGGCTTCTAAGGTGAGCTTATAACACCATGCAAACTAACTGTTATGTGTGACTCGCAAAAGTGTGACAATTCAGCAATCAAAAGAAGGTAAAATGCACACTTATTTTACAAGTTTAGAGACATCAAGTTGACAGAAATGTTCACACATGCTTTTGCACAGCTAAACACAGAATAAAACCACTCCTATGCATTTACTGTAATGTTGATCAATATTAAAACGGGCCCCTTATATGCCAAAATCCATGGTGTCATCGGTTGTTTGCTTTAAAAACCTGTAGTAACAGCAGATATCTCTATAAACACAATGGTAGAGGCAGATATGTGTGCAAGAAAACACCTTGATAATACAACTTTGGGCTTCTAATGTGAGCTTATAACACCATGCAAACTAACTGTTATGTGTGACTTGCAAGAGTGTATCAAAGAGCAATCAAAAAAGGGTAAAATGCACACTTATTTAGGTATTAAATTGAAAGAAATGTCCCCACTAAAGCTCAGTAACCTGCAGCTAGAGTTTAGGGGTTGTGCGTCAGCTGCTCACTCTGTGTTAGCATGTTAGCATGTTAGCTGCTAACATGCTAACAGCGGTTTTCTCCCTCCTCCTTTTACTCGCACTTATAGCCACTATAGCTGACATTATGGGGATAGAAACAAACACTAATCGTGCAATATATAATGTCTGCTTGGATCAAGATGGCGGGGGTTTGTGGGATGATAATACCTACTAGTAAACGTTTACTAACAAGCTAGCAGCGGTGGCTAAGCTAATCACCATTTGCCAGGTTCAGTGTTTGCAACAAAGATGATCAATTATAAAGAGGAAGCAGCCAGTTTAACTGTGTGTGTGAGTGCTTGGTGCACACACACGTCGAGTGCATGCAGTACATGTTAACCACCGCCTGTGTGTTTGATGTGTGTCCTCCTCAACATGTGGCTTTCTTGTTGAAGCTGGGAACATTATTGTTGTTACTTTCAGATTTAGGCTGAGCCATGCATGTTATTGACATTTTTTGTTGCTGTCAGTGTCCTTCATACTCTGCACAGATAGGCCTATCTGCATCATAACATTTACATTTATAAGATCTGATTTATTGTGATAACATCACATGCATAAGGCTGTGTGTGTGTGTCACATGTTGTGGAATAAATACATATTGATATTTACATTCCCTCTCTGGACTCTACCATTTTATAATGTGGGGGGAAGGAAGATTATTAGCTTTGCATGTGGTTGAACTGATACTGATTAGTACTATCCTGATATAGTAGTTTTCACAATTGCAAGATAGGTGCAATACGAGCATTGTTTTGTTTGCTGAATCATACCAGTGCAGTACATGTTAACCACCGCCTGTGTGTTTGATGTGTGTCCTCAACATGTGGCTTTCTTGTTGAAGCTGGTAACATTATTTTTGTTAGGGGGTGTACTTTCAGATTTAGGCTGAGCCATGCACAACGTTTATTGCCAGTTTTTGTTGCTGTCAGTGTCCTTCATACTCTGCTGGATATCTGCACAGACAGGCCTATCTGCATCATAACATTTACATTTATAAGATCTGATTTATTGTGATAACATCACATGCATAAGGCTGTGTGTGTGTCACATGTTGTGGAATAAATACATATTGATATTTACATTCCCTCTCTGGACTCTACCATTTTATAATGTGGGGGGAAGGAAGATTATTAGCTTTGTATGTGGTTGAACTGATACTGATTAGTACTATCCTGATATAGTAGTTTTCACAATTGCAGGATAGGTGCAATAAGCATTGTTTTGTTTGCTGAATCATACCAGTGCAGTACATGTTAACCACCGCCTGTGTGTTTGATGTGTGTCCTCAACATGTGGCTTTCTTGTTGAAGCTGGTAACATTATTTTTGTTAGGGGGTGTACTTTCAGATTTAGGCTGAGCCATGCACAACGTTTATTGCCAGTTTTTGTTGCTGTCAGTGTCCTTCATACTCTGCTGGATATCTGCACAGACAGGCCTATCTGCATCATAACATTTACATTTATAAGATGGGATCTTTCTTGTGATAACATCACATGTTTTAAGGCTTTGTGTGTCACATTTTGTGGAATAAATAAATATTCATATTTACATTCCCTCTCTGGACTCTACCATTTTATAATGTGGGGGGAAGGGAGATTATTAGCTGTGCATGTGGTTGAACTGATACTGATTAGTACCATCCCATTATAGTAGTTTTCACAATTGCAGGATAGGTGCAATACGAGCATTGTTTTGTTTGCTGAATCATACACGTGCAGTACATGTTAACCACCGCCTGTGTGTTTGATGTGTGTCCTCAACATGTGGCTTTCTTGTTGAAGCTGGGAACATTATTTTGGTTACTTTCAGACCTAGGCTCATCCATGCACAACGTTTATTGCCATTTTTTTGTTGCTGTCAGTGTCCTTCATATTCTGCTGGATATCTGCACAGACAGGCCTATCTGCATCATAACATTTATAAGATCTGATTGTGGAATCTTTATTTGTGATAACATCACATGCATAAGGCTGTGTGTGTGTGTGTCACATTTTGTGGAATCAATCAATATTGATATTTACATTCTCTCTCTGGACTACCATTTTATAATGTGGGGGGAAGGGAGATAATTAGTTGAGCATGAGGTTGAACTGATACAGATTAATATTGATTCATTCATATTGGTCAATTATAAAGCAGAAACAGCCTCTTTAACTGTGTGTGTGAGTGTTTGGTGCACGCACACGTCGAGTCCATGCAGTACATGTTAACCACCGTCTGTGTGTTTGATGTGTGTGTGTGTCTTCTTCAACATGTGGCTTTCTTGTTGAAGCTGGTAACATTAATTTTTGTTACTTTCAGATTTAGGCTCAGCCATGCACTCCGTTTATTGCCATTTTTTGTTGCTGTCAGTGTCCTTCATACTCTGCTGGATATCTGCACAGACAGGCCTATCTGCACTGTAACATTTATAAGATCTGATTGTGGAATCTTTCTTTGTGATAACATCACATGCATAAGGCTGTGTGTGTCACATTTTGTGGAATAAATAAATATTGATATTTACATTCTCTCTCTGGACTTCACCATTTTATACTGTGAGGGGAAGGGAGAGTATTAGCTGAGCATGAGGTTGAACTGATACAGATTAGTACCATCCCAATAATAGTAGTTTTCACAATTGCAGGATAGGTGCATAAGAGCATTGTTTTGTTTGCTGAATCATACCGTCTCTGCCTCTGCAGGGTGCTCCGCTGCTAGCGAACCCCTGTTTCATAAGCAGAAGAGCAGCATGGCATTATGCCAGCACTCCCAAAAATGTGTGTAATAATGCATGGTTTTTATTTGCCGCATGACATGGAAGTGTGAGGAAATGGCATATTGGTGAATGATTCCTTCTGTGAGGTAGGGTTTAATCACAGCAGGATTTGAGTTTGATTCTTTCAGCAAATACTTGTCATAATGCGGTCTACCTATAATTTTTTAATTTGATTTTGAAACAGTATCAGTTCTATAAACGTTGCACCAAGGTACTAGTTCAAAGACTGACATTTATTTAGATAAAATTAAACAAATACAATATAAATTTTCTGCGTTTAATTTAGGGCTGTCAGTTGATTTAAAATATTTAATGTGCGATTAATCGCTAATTTTTTATCTATTCAAAATGTATCTTTTCCTCAATTATTTAATACTCTTATCAACATGGGAGTGGACAAATAAGCTTGCTTTATGCATATCAATCAATTAACAACATAAAACAATGACAAATATTGTCCACCTAAATAATCGTGATCTTAATATTGAGCAAAATGATTATCATTATCATTTTGGCCATAATTGTGCAGCCTTAAGGGATCTTCATCTTCTTTTGCAATACTGGATACCTGAGTGCATCACTTACCATGTTACAAACACAAAACTAGTTATGGGAAACTTCAGAAAGAGCGGTGCAAAAATATAATGTAAGAGCATGCAGAACTTTATTAGAATCAGTATGTCACAGTACAATCAATGATTTCATTCCACCTAGTCCTTTGCTTTAGGCTTTCAGACTTATGACAAATACATTGGTGAATCATTTCATTTTAGAGAGTTGTAGTTGGTGTCCAGTTTATTTATTTTTTTGTGACCGCAAAGCTCAACATGATTAGCATACGCTGAAGGAGATGCTCTGTTCAACACAAAATTACCCCTTTTTTACGGGTCTTCTATTTAGATATTCTATTAAGACATATTGCATCTAACATAATTATTTTGTGGAGTCACATGCAGATGCACACACAGTCACACTCACTAGTAATTCCTGTTCAGTGGCTGCATTATGGGCTAGCAAGAGTAATTTGTTTAGCCGTTGTTTGAAGGTCCGTATTTGGGCCTTGAGCTGGTACTATGCAAAACAGGCCTGGAAGGCTTGGAAACGCACCCCTTTGGTAGTATGTCAGTCAGCTGTGTCTGATCCTCAACTCTAATAAACCCATCATTAAGGTCAAGCTGTAATTAAAATTTGCTTGCCATATCAACCCTTTATGACTTGATCGTTTTTGTGTAATATGCATTCAACCATTTAACTCTGTATTGTTCATTGCAGCTGTGTAGCAGCCCTTTAACTCTCTACACTGCTGTTGTTCTTTCATTCAGGCTGTTAGCTGCTACGATGCCCTCATCCTGAAAGCAGAGGGGAAAGTGGACCCTGACATTTTCTGCCAGCTGGGCCACTTCAACCTCCTGCTGGAGGACTATCCAAAAGGTGAGAGTCTCAATATGTAAATCCTTCTTTCCTTTCAAATCTGTATCTCAGGATCAATTGATTAATTTCTGATATTTGTATTGGCTTGTTCTGCCTCTAGTTTTATTGATACTGTGTGGTTTTAAATTGTTTGTTTTTATGCGGACTCCAGGGAGACTAGGTATCACTTTGTGGAAGCTAATGGGGATCCAAATGAAGAATTGATAGCTAGTTTTTTCATGAGGAGTCATTTTGATGTGCGCCGCTGTTGCTTTGATTTTCTACCCTCATTATTTTGGTTGACGCTGCTAAAACCTGCTGACAAAAGATTATTCTGATTAGACATTTCCCGCTGAGAAGTGTTAAAAGTGCAGCTGAGTTGAATATCTTGAGCGTTTAACTTTGTCACTAACTGCTCATTATCTCCTTCTGTGTCTCTCCCTCTTTCTGCACCACATTCTTTTATTCATCGCACCATTTTCTCAGCATTATCTGCATACCAGAGGTACTTCAGTTTACAGTCGGACTACTGGAAGGTGAGTTTGCACAACAATACATGTTGGAATAAAACATACAATATTGCAGGCGCTGTTTGTTGGGGAGCCACTATTCTTTTCGGCCTTTTCAACGGTCATTTGTGTCGTCTGCATGGTCTTCATTGCAGTGTACACTCAACTACAGACAGAAGTCAGAGCAGTCAGAACAAACCAGGATAGTAACACACGTCTCTTTATACATAGTCTCCCAGGTTTAGGTGTAAACTTAAACTTAAATAATCTCATTTTATTTAATGATTGCAAATAATAGTCGATAGTTGAAGTAGCTGCTCTGTCAGACCTGCAGCCATTCTTGCTTTCTGCTTTAAGTTTGGTCTTCAGCAAGTGAAACAAATGCTTCAATGTATTGTGGTCAGGTGACTGAATCAGCCAATTAATAATACGGCAATGTTTAGCCATGAAAACTACATGTTTAGGATCATCATTCTGCGGCAGTGCCCTAAAACTGGGTCACTTTTTATGCATTGTTCACCCAATAAGAATGTGAATGTCCTCAGACGCTCTTAAAGCTGCAACTCTGCACTGTAATGTCACAGCTGTTTAAATTAATATCCGAATGAGCTGATCTACAGAGCCAAACAAGAAAAACAGAGAGCGCTGTACATCTGTAACATCTGCAGACCAAATGTACTGTAATTTGAGTGCTGTGCACACAAGAAGATTGGGCTGGTTGTCATCTTGTTGTATGTATTTGATTATGTTCTATAGGACACATGGATGTACTATGCTGTTGAGTTCATGTAAGGCCACAGAGAGAGGGTGTGCCCGAGAGACAATGCAAGAATTGAGGGCGGTGGAAGTCCACAGATTCTCAAGAGCAGCTGACTGTCAGCTCGGTGTGTCAGGGCTTTAACATGTGGCACATTAGTAACAGAATAATGTAAATCTTCAGGTTGACCTTTACAATGAAACAAGAGCCTCAGACAGTAACCCACTGCAGCAGATGAAGTAAAATAGTGATGTATACTAATTTGGGCTGATAGTCAATGAGTCAAATCATCCGTCGGTGACCCCTCAGTCGATATAAAATTCTTCAAGTCCCTCCCCGCATGGGCGCTGCAGAGGGCGCAGCGAGGTTCGGCTGAGGGGTACTGTAAAGCTCACGGCCCGAGCTGCGATCCACCTTCACCTCGGGCCTTTCCAAGCCGACCTAGAGCCGGTCGTGGTGCATAGCCACTGAGAAAAAGCGCCGGAAGAGGGCCAGCCAGCACCAGGCGTCCTCCCAGCTGATGTGTATTATAAATGATACAGTATTATTTAATAGACCACCACTGGTTGTGACCAGAGCGACAATGAGCTCACCCTCAGCTGTGGCTTACTCAGGCACAAGTCATAGTAAAAAAAAAAAAAAAATCATTCATATTAAAGTATTATTGCAGTTAGATGTATAACTAGGAGAGTACAGGCACGGTCGCACCCGTTCATTTCCGTTCTACGCGAGCGAAGGGACAAAAAAACGTTCGCTTCCGGTGAAGAAGCACATTTGCATCTTTGCAATTGCATGGAGTTCAACTTAGCTCTGTCACCGACTGCTGCCGAGGCTGACTGAGACAGACTGTTGCTGTGATTGTGGCTGTGCTTCGGTTGTTGCCATGGTTGTGCTGGTAGAGCGTTGTATTGAAGCTACCGCATTGCTCAACTCCTGTGGTTTATTGATAACACATTTGTCATATCTGATAGAAGCACTGCATATTCAAGTCCGATGCTTTCTTGGCCAATGTTAATAGGAGCAGTAAAGAGTAGTCACAGTACAGCCACTGTAGCCATATCCAGGGTGATGTGTCCTTGGTGATCCCATCACAAGTGGACAGTTCTAAGTACAGGTGTGAACGCACTTAAGAAACATTGAGATCTGATATGGCCACATTCTTTTAGCAGTGTATACGTGGATGTGTCCTGGGCCACATTAAGGACCGCCCACTCAACTGACGTCCCGCTGGGATCCGCGGGGTCTCACGGAGCTCCTCATGTGATTAGACAGGCAGGCGCAAGCGCTTGTCTGCCTCGTTGCATGGAAACAGCTTCTGTGCTCTACTGTATCCTGTCGGTGCAACTGTATTTGATTAAAATATATCATCTATAGGCTACATGGTCTACAGACTATCAGAGTAGGCACGCAAAGGGCATTATTATCAGACTGTCGGAGATGTGTCAGTGTTTTTGTTCCGGTGCTCTGCACAGAGCTGATACCCGCCTGCCCGTCAGTTCACTCGCTCTCATCCCCGACTCTGAAGCTGCACGCTGCTGTTGCCTGGCAAAGGCAGCGGCACGGAGGTCCCCGGGGACTGCCGGTAGACAAAAACCGTAGGCTACATTTTTATGTTAAAAGAATGTAACCAAATCCACGAATATGTAGGATATCACTACTGACATTCCTGTAATATTACGTCACAACGTCTGCTGTATTAACCGTGTGTTTACTAAATGTTTATTTGCATATAGAGCGGGGAAGTGCGATCCGATGACAAGTGGCCACTGGAGACGCTTTCTAACGCCAGGGGTGAACAGATGTACTTAGAGCTGTCCACTTGAGATCAGATCAGCCGAGACAGGGCCATAGATTCAACCACAACTGCAGTCGTAGTCCCAGCAATAACCGCATCCACAGTCACAGCTTCAACCAGCACAGCCAGGCAGAGCAGCTGCAGCTGTGATCACAGCCAGTGGCTGTATACTGTCAGAGCTCAGCCTTTTTGAAAGGAGTAATGAGCAATAAATGCATAATGAAAAGTGTCACGTCATCTCTCTGGTCTGCAGTATCTGCAAAGCGTTTCCCTAAACTGGCCTATGGATCAGGGGGGATGCAAAAACTCAATTCCAGGGAACGCTAAAGTAGTTCAGATCCCATAGCCGACAGTGTAGCATTTGTCATTTCCAACGAGCTTAGCTGCAGAGGACTTTTATGAGGACGTGATTTTATATTGTGGATGTAACAATGTTTTAGTATTATTTGCAGAAATGTTGGCCTCAGTTTAGATTGCCTACAGTTCCTGCTCATGGCCTGGAGTTAAATTGTCCAATCAGCTGTGATATGATGGCATCCAGCCTGCGCTCTCTGTGTGGGTGAACGGGCCCGTTTGGTTTGATGTTTCACTGTTTGGAATGGCCATTAAACAGAGGTGCTGAGAGTTGGGACTGTGATCAGACCTGACAGCTCGGGGCTCCTCGCCATTACAGAGCTCCACAGTGAAGCGAGGGTGTTAGAGGGTGTTAGGTCCTACCCTCTGCTAGATAATGATGTAGGGCAGACTTGTCTCGGTAGCAGTAGTGATGTAGAATAGCCTGAGTTTGGAGCCCAATCACAGGGCTTTCATTGGCCAAAGCCAGACTGGTGCGGCTTCCTAACTGTGAAGAAGATACTTTAAGGGCAGGAAAGATGTGTCAACATAATTATGTTGATGATGGAAATGCATCGATTTATGCTCAGTGAGTTGGTGTTACTCACTGCAGCTGTGTAACTCTACTGACTCTAATATTTGTATCATGTGTTATGCCTCTTAACTGGTTGTACACTTGATTATAAAAGTAATTATAGAAAGAAAATCAGTTTGAACTGCTTGTCTGCTACACGCTATAGTGTGTCACATTACTTGATATGAAAGACCAGCTAAAAGCAGATGATCACTTGATATTTTGAGACCTAATTTTCAACAGTCTTAAAAAATGATTTGAAAGAAAAAGGAATCGTATTGATCGAGATGTTGTCTCAGCTACTTGCTGATTCTCAACAGGGCATGATGACGCATGACCATTGATCGGTCCCATATGTCTGTTTTTGTTATGTTATTATGTTCATCTATACCTTGACATATGTTGGTTGTACTGCCCACTCCTGTTTGCTTGATTAGTTCTAACATTTGCTGAGGTGTCTTACACCGGGGGAGATAAATGCCCCTGTATTGTATATCTAAAGAGTTAAATTCTCATTGGGCATAGCAGGTTGTGTCACTTGAATGGTTTCTTCTACTAGAAAATAGTTTCTTCATGATTGTACAACTTGGTATGCAGTATTGTAGACGTTATCAAGCGTTAATTCGTCATGCCCCTCGTCTGCAAAGGCCTTTAATTGGTACTGAGATATGTCATTTTATGTAATGAACATATGAAAATGCAATGACACCATCAAGGTTATAACTGCTAGCTTTTAGCTTCTTGCCAGGCTGTGGACAGTAATCATTACAATGTGCTGCTCTTTTTTTAACAATTTTCTAACTCTTTCTTTTCAGAATGCTGCCTTTTTATACGGCCTCGGCATGGTTTACTTCCATTACAACGCATTTCAGTGGTAAGTGCTTAAAACAAAAAATAATGAATTGCATGCATGCCATCATTGTGGTTTTTCGTTCCTAAAAGATGCCCTTTAATAACTGTAAAGCTGTTGTAGTACTTGTTATTTGTGTTTATTTCACAATACACATACAATGAAACCATTGTGTCTTAACCAGCAGTTAGTTGACATGTTTTTAGCTCTTTACTGGCCATCAGCAGTTGGGTGAAGATGCCAGCGTTGCATGTTTCGTAACTTAAAAAAAACCTGTAAAAACACAATGCAGTTCTTGGAGGTATGGATGACTAGCCTACTAGCTAACAAGATGAAACATCCAAACACAGCAAATTTGGAGCTGTTGTTTTTTATTGTTGTGGTCGAGGCTTCCAGTCTGCTAGGTTAAACCTCAATCTGTTGTCTAAGATGTCTAAGGCTTCATGGGTTCCCTCAGGTGTGAGAGTCACCTGTGGGACCTGAGTAAACCAGTAGTCCTGTTCATGGTACGTGAGTCCTGAGACACTTAGAACATTTCCGTTATTGAATTTCATCAGCTCTGTGCACTTTGTGTGGCATGTAATGGCAGAATTGAAGTCATGCACACCAACGCACATCCCTAGTTAGAAGCCTGTACGTCCGAAACCCCCCCAAAAAAAACAGAAAGTCACAAGGAGAGCTGGAACCTGCAAGCTAAATAGTTTGTGGTAAGGTGAGCTACAGGTGAGATATCTGTCCAGGCAGAAGGCTGCAGTCATATAGTGAGTTGATGTGCAGGATAAATGTGTTGTCTATAAAATAAGATAAAACTTTATTCATCCCGAGGGAAATTGCTGTGCTTATAAAGAGTGCAAACATAAAAGTCTAAGATAACATAACTTTTACGATGCTGTCAAGAATAAGAGTCGACTGGGGGCATCGCTTTCCTCGCTCTGAGAAGTTACATATTACTGGTGGTCCACCACAATAGAGGGCAGTGGGGGTGTTGCTGTACAAAGAAGTGAGAAGCTTTGAAGTCCATTGCATGAGAATTGGTGGCAAAACGGCAGCAGGGAGATGTTATGTTTTGTGCGACTGTAGTCATCATGTTTTGATAAAGGCAGATTTTGTGGTCAGCATTGCACTAACTGAAGTGTCCTTAAATGAACCCTATAGCCAGAGTAGTAGAGATAGAAGAGACGGCTCTCCAATATGTCAAACTGTAGCAGCTGGTCCGGCATTATCTGTCTTCTCCTGCTACCTTTGTGCCCGTTGAGCATGGTGTTTCTGATCTAGTAAGCTACCACAACAGAACATTTACTTGGTCTATTTTCCTGGTCAAAGGCAAGTCTTTAAAACCATGCCGCTCATTTCAATGTCCTGGGTTTCTGCTCTTAAGCTGCAAGAAACCTCCCGATGTGTCCATTAGCACTGGATCCCTACGAGTGGTGGGAGCTTTGCTATATTTGTGTGTTTGTGATGGTCCAAAAAGGGAACAAAACATCCAGTATTTTTATCGTTGGGTGTCCTGTGATGTTGTCCATGCCCTCCTCAAAAGAGGCCCAGATGGACCCTTTACCCACTGCGGCTCAGTATCTCGAGGGGACTGTGCTGTCAAACGTGTGCTTTTAATCATACAGATTTAGAGACCATTTTGGGAGTACAGTGTGTGCAGTGAGCCCCATCTCTCTGTCCCACAGGGAGCAGAGCATCGCTGCCTCTGACAGAATCACTTAACAGCTTTTCACTTGTTCCACTAATAGCTACGATGGGCTTGATGATCTTTCTTCCAATTACTGTACATCACGCTTGTAAAAAAGCGAGGTGTCAACATTTCTAGTCCTCTACCTCGGCACAGTCAAAATTGTATGCTTGAAATCCAGCTGCTTGATAAGTGGAAATTTAACTTTTGTTAAATCGTCACACCAGGGCTATGAATTGTCTTTAGCCCCTTTAACACAGCCTGTTCAAGGCGGGAATGTTGCGCCGTTATTCCGCCGCGCTGTTCTGTATGAAAGGTACGGAGAGGGAACGGGGGGACAGAGTTGTTCCGCCTCTGAGCCGGCAGCGGAGGTAGTCACAGAGACGATGTCTGTGTGGAAGGGACAGCCGGCACAGCAGGACTACAGGCGCACACACACTAGACGCTGACGCTGTTGTGTTTAACGTCACGCGCTTTTTGCTCCCGCGATGCCGGCTGCTGTCTAAAATCACACACCGGGGCAGCAGCGTTGTTTCGGTCAGTGTGAAAAAGCAAAGCCAGCGTAATGGCAGATCTTCTTTACGGCAGTATTGTGGAATCTCTATGCGAAAGGGGATTTTGATTTCTACTTAACTTCGGTCATTTTAGTGTTTTTGGGTGTTATATAGAACAAGCTAGCGGTTCACACTGCACTGGTTCTGAATCGAACCACTTCACCTCCAGGTTCTGATACCTCCTTCACCTCTACTGGCCTTTCTCCTCTGTTTTCCTTCTGCTGCCCCTCTACCTCATCCATGACCTTGAAGGCCTCCAGTATTGGCCTGCCCCAGTCCCCGTCTCTGAGGCTTGGGGACTGTGTTAATGGGACGGAGGGAGGGTGTCATGTTGGGTTTCGCCAAGAGGATTATGTCACCCCGAGGCCAAGGCCCAAAGGAATGCTGAGCTGTCAAATGGTGAATGTTACTTCACAGGGCTGAAGTGGTGCTCAGTGCAAACAGTTAAACACTGGCCCAAATATCCAGCCTGTCCGTACGAGCTTGTGATTAGCGGTGTGAATCTTAAGGTATCTCACGATTCCATTTTAAGACCAGGTCAGTCCTTTCCTCACTCATGTTAACCTGTCGTTTACCAGCGTCCATCTCAGCAAATGGCCGCATCGGGCAGCCTGCGTTTTGGTTCGCTTGGAAAACGATCTGAGACCACCTTTCACAAGCGGTCTTGCACCGGTTGTGTTGGTCCGCACCAGAGTACAATTACTGCGTTCACAACCGTCCAAATGAACTGCACCAGAGTTTGATTGAAACTGACTAAATGTTGGCTCGTTGTGATAGTATTTAAAATGAATATCTGTTTGTTCCATGGTTAAAATCCATCCAAAACAAGGTTCGCCCCAAGAAAATATTAGCTTAGAAATATCATGTAGATTTGAATGTGGAACATTTACGCCATAAAATCTCAAATAGTACATCAAATGCCGTCCTTGTAATGAAGCCTAAAGGTGTTATTTGCCTGGCTTCTTTGGAAGCATGTGCAGTTGTTTTGCTGTCAGTTGCCCTTTTACTAAAGGAGCGAGTAGTGCTCTGCTCATCTTTTGGCCGGAGTCTGCCTTACGCTGTGTGTCACAACCTATTGAGTAGAAGCATTCACTGAGGATTCAGCCAGCGAGGGAGGAAGAGGGTGAACCGGAGCACAGAGAGGGAGGGACCAGATAAACGAGGAGGAGGAGGAGGAGGCGCAGGGAGACGGGGAGGAGGGGATGGGGGCAATGAGTTCAGTGTGTGTGTGTGTGTGTGTGAGGGGGGGGGGGCTCCCAGTCAGCAGTGAGCTCAGTGCTTCATACAGGAAAAAAAGGCTTCATGCTGACATGCAATTGCCATTGTTGTCATAGCTACACAGTGAGTGGGTTCAATTGGAAACTTGTGTTTGTTTTAATGTGCTCTTGTCTCTGTGGACTTGTTTATTTCAATATTGTTAAGAGAGGAGTAGGAAGTTTATTGCTAACACGGCAGCAGCCTTTTTCAGCATTTCAGCTCTTATCTGCCATCATGCTGCAGATAAAGTCTGCAGACACCGGATCATTCGGTTCAACCAACGAATGACAAATTGAGTCTTTTGCTTTCATGTCAACGCAAAGCTTTACTTCACCAAATGTGTCTCTGGGTCACTATCACAGACATTATGAACTATTTCTTAACAGGCTGTGAGATGTGAAAGAATTGAGGTGACTTGATTTTTGCAGACGGTAATAACAACTTACACCCATTTATGGTGCCTTCAAATGGGGTCGTGTTTACCGCGTTCACGAGAAGAGTACATATGAACGCCCTCCTCTTGTGGTATTCACGTGGAAAGTTCCTGAAAGCTCCGAGTTCATGAGTTGTGACGTGAGTTTGACATTGCCAGAAATGTCTGAGGTGCATGGAAGTTCATTTTTCGGTACATAATAATAAGTGAATATATTGTAATTTTAGTAATATATTGTTTTTCTTCATAATTTTATAATACACCTGAGGAAAATGTTGATATTCCCAACGGCCTCATCCTTTTCCTCTGTCATTATGCCTTTGCATTTCCTGCATTATGTTACCCACGTTCTTAGTAGCGCTGTTCTCACGAATTAACCACTTGAACTTCAAACATATCGTGCACACGACTTCCCATGTCGTAAACTTGAGCTCACGAGTTTCATTTGAAGGCACCAATAGTCAGCCGTAGCAGCTGTAGCTAATCAATGTTAATTCCATTAGTTGACTCTCATGGCTCTTGTCTGGTTAATGTGCTCTTTGTTTGCTGGTGACTGTACTATTTCTTTATTTCTCTTTATGTTTGAAAAGAGTAGGCTGTGTCCTTTTACTGCGGTGAATCTATTTCCACGCAATCTAGCTGATTGTTTCACATCATGTAGTTACCGTCTATCTCTTCAGTCGTGGAGTGTAAATGACTGACAGCTGGTCGTTAAGGGGAACAGGACGTCAAATCTTCCAGTTAAACTTTTAAGCACCTCATAGCACTATTATAAGCTTATCATCTGAAAAGCCCTGAATCAAGACCTCAGGGATTTGGGGCTGTGCAGTAATTGTCCATTCAGACTGGGAAGCTAACATTAGCTCCAGCAGTGAAAGTGCTGAGTCAATTTTGAAATAAAGTTTGCTCTAAATCCAGGTTTGGACATCTGTCTACACTTTTTTTTTTTTGTCTGTGGATCAACTTGGGACATTTCAAGTGAGCAGTGGACTCATAATTCAGTGTTTCTACTATGAGTTACAGTCATCCAGTTGCATGTTACATGTCCAGTTATGTTTATTCCGTCACTGCGGACCGTTGACTCAGTAAAAAATAAGCCTTGTTCACACTACATGACTTTAGCCCTGATTTTTCTGCTCACCTAAGTTTGAACTGTTCAAAGACGCGAGCTGAGAGGCTCACAGATGCATCCCAGATATCCAGCCGGCTAAACACCTTGACCGGTCGGGGAGCCTGATCATAAAGGCTGCATTACACTTTAGCGATACAGAACTCATCTGGTTGTTCTAGCTAAGTGAAGAATAAATACTGTATGCAAGCACCAGTAGGCCCCTTTTACACTCGTCATTTAAAGTGTCTTAAGGCCCAGGCACACCAACCCAACATAAAAAAAACTAAAGGCGATGATGGCCTACCATTGTGTCGCCTCGCGGCGCCTTTGTCTTGGCCGACAAGTTGCCCTTGAACACATCGCAAAGACTACAGCTGGACGGCCAGTTAGTACGTACATTCTGCGTCTGCGTGAGAGGAAATAACTCTCCACACCAGCAGGTCGCGGTAGTCTGTATTCGTCATTCAAAAAGGGAAATGGGAAGACCGAGGATGGCGGACATACAAGCCATTGTTATGATACGTACATGAAACAAAGCGGTGTTTGCCGACCACGACTTAGCGTCATCCCAGATGGCCATGTTGCTGTGAAAATATCTGTGTATTCTGGGAACTATGAGAAGAGCCTTCTGTGTGTGTCCTCTTGACTTTACTCGTTTGCTTGCTTTCCTCGCGTCCGTTTCTCTTTTCATGAACTGATTTGTTTAAGCCAATCAGTGATTTCTCTCAGCGACGGGCACCGCCGCCGATTCAACATGCTTAATCGGACAAAAATGGCACCAAACTGTCCGGCTTGGTGTGTCAGGGCCTTTACAGTTTGTTACAACCAACAGTTTAGGTAGCTAGTTAACAACTATCATCAACTTGTACAATTGCTGAAGAAACTGCTTCCTGATGCTGTAATGTGGCAGGGCTAGAGATGGCTAATTAACTGTAATTTCTGTGTCACTTAAGCTGCAGCTTGGGGAGATGGATGCATTTGCAACTTGTCAACCAAATGCATCTCAAACCACCTCCCGGGACGGTTTAAAAAATGAGATTTCACTCCGTCTCCAATGCATTTAGGTTCCATTTACACTTAGATCTTTTCTGATAGCTAGTTACAGTCATACCTAGATTATCACCATATTTTCAATGTTGAAGTATTGAGTCATATTGTAATGTTTGAGTTTGTCGATACTGGCCATCTCTGGTGAATGTTTCCAGCTGATTAAAAGTCCGCTTATCAGGTGGTAGAAGAGTGAGGCAAGGGGATGATATTACTGTAACCAGATGGATTATTTTAAGATTCGCCATTAGTGTTGGCCTAAATATGTGTATATATATATATACTGTATGTTTCTGTTTGTATTAAACCTACTCTGTTTCTGTGTCTTTTCTCAGGGCAATCAAAGCGTTCCAGGAGGTGCTTTACATCGACCCCGGCTTCTCTCGAGCTAAAGAGATTCATCTGAGACTGGGACTCATGTTTAAAGTCAACACAGACTACGAGTCAAGCTTAAAGGTAAATCTAAACGGTTGGAAAAAAAACTCCCACATTGTGTAATAGAATGAAATGGGAGTGGGTGGTGTTTATTTTGGTTCAGGTCATGGTCGGGTCAAGCAGGGCCTGATAGTAAGCTTTAGAACCAGATATCAGCTTTCAACACCACATCGTGCGTCTTTTCAAGGTTTTGTGGTGTAAGTTACGATGGAAGGGATGCAGTAATTTATTCTCTGAAGTGATACATTGATTAGAAATGATGCTCTGATCTGTTAAAAGGCATGATGGACGAGGTCAAGATAAATATACTCTAAGAAGAAAATGCTGTAATTGTGAACAGATGTTGTAAGAACATTTTTTTACTAAATATCTGTGCGTGTCATTTAAAAAATATTCCTACTATTTAGTGAATACTGCAGAACCAAATCTAAAATTGATCTGCCAACACTTAACGTTCATGGATTCTCCTCCTCATACATCAAACTGTGTGTTTGATGTGAACGACATTAACACAGTGGAATCATTTTCCATTCATGCCAGTCTGTATTGTATACCTGATGTGCAGTCATAGAAGCCTCCTTCCTGCCCAAACAGACTTGACCTCCCGTGTCCTCAGATTAACAAAGGCTGGTGGATCATCTGTCCCGTCTGTCTGAGCATGAAGCCCGTCTACTAGCCTATCTCCTGACACCTGTGAGCCATAGATGTGCAGGCAGTAACGAAGGGCTTTTCTGAATGGAGCCTATGGATCTATTGTCGTCTGAGAGTCCTGGTTCCCTTTAGGGACAGACTGCTATCTGATCCTGGGTCTTTGTCCTGCTCCAGACATTCTGTCACAGGAGTTTTTATTATGCATTTCAATGCATTGGCATAATATTGAGCCTTGCAGAGCATTGTTTTACAGTTAAACTCAGAGGATATTTGGTGAATGGAATAATTCCTGTTAATTACCTAATTCTGTTGCTGATATAGAGAATTATGTTGTAATATAATTCAATATCAATGCTTGAATCAGCACCTCTGACTAGGGATGTCGCAAGAACCGATACTTTGGTACCATGTCGATGCCAAACATCTGAAACATGATTATACTCTGAAAACATGGCAGTACTCGTTTTTCTACAGTATCCCAGGTACTGTCAGGGTTTGAGATTAACAGCGTCCCGTTGTCCCAGGGATGATTGCAAATGTGTTTGGGTCGCAGTGAACTCACCATCGACCTCACTAGCTCTCGTCCTATTTTTTCGCTGATAATGCTTCATTGTGAACAACAAATCGGTGTTGAAATCGGCAGGATGACGGCTAGTTAACGTCAAGGCCTATTGCAGGAGGCTGAGACATGTGCGGACACGGGTCTTGGGGTATGGGGTATAACACATGTGCAGTGTAACTGAAGCTGCGGTCATGCGTTACGATTGGCCCAATTTCGGCGAGTGCAGACCAGATTTTACTGCGCATGTGTTGTACCCCAAAGACATGATGTGCTGATGACACGTGACCCGGCCTCCTTCAATAGGCCTTGGTTAACCTTTGCTGTTAGCAGTCGGTGAGCTGCACCGTCGTTCACGGAGCTAACAGCTCACGTTAACAGGAGGTGCCATTGATTTACACTATGATGCGTTCAGGCTCTATTCAGTTAAGAGTATTGGGCGAGGGTAAATTGTGATGTGTTCAAATGTTATCTTGTAAAATGTAGTTTTTTGGCGAGAGTCCATTTGTTTGAAGGAGATGTTTTCACATCAATATAAAATAGATAACAGAGAGGAAATGATGAGCTGTAACGTTGTGCATCCGGTGTATACAGTATACGTTTATTGAAGTACATGGGATTTATTGTTTTACTTTTGTTTTTTACCGTGGTATTGACTTGGTCTCGAGAATCGTGGCATTTCACTGGTACTGGTATTGACTATCTAAATCTCTGGTATCGTGACATCCCTACCTCTGGCACAGTTTCAACAAGCAAACTGAATATTATAAGTTTCTCAAAGGTATTTATTGCAAGAGGATTGCACTAGTTTGTCTACCCTTGCACAATTAAAATGAAAAGAGTGTGTAGCGTCTAGGAGATGATGCACTGTGTATGAGTCTGTGTATTGGTACAATATTGAGCTAAGTGGGCTGCACGTGCTGCACGTCCTCACTCTGCCTTGCATGCGCCCCTCCCTCTTAGTCCTGGCTTATTGCCAGCAACACACACACACACACACACACACACACACACACACACACACACACACACACACACACAAATGCCGGTTGTGTGTACACACAAATGCACATACGCCTCGTCTTCACATAGACGGTTCATCATCAATATTTACTGTTTGCAAAGACGCTGAATAATCCATCACAGCGCTTACTCTCATCATTTCACATTAAACAGTGATAATCAAGTGAAAATCACTTAGTCCCCGGTACTGACACCGTAATTCTCTACAAGTCCACTCCATCGCTCAATCGCGCATCCTTCATGCAACAGTACATGTGGGCGCTCGCTAGCTGGAAAGCATCCGAGTCCCCTGATTTTCGCTTTCTCGCTCTCAAACACACAGACGAGCATATGCACACATTTAATGAACACACATAATGAATGATTAACCAGCGCAAGCACCAATTCAACACACACACACACACACATATACACAGAGCTCTTGAAGCGCAGATAAGAGTACAGTAGGGGGAAAAAAAAGGATTGCTGTACCTTTGTTTCTACCTACAGTTTTTGGAGAGGAGAAAGGATCCGTAGAGATAAAAGAGGGAAGAGTGTCATCCCGCGCAGAGCACCAGAGAAAGACAGCAAAAAGTAGGGATAAGCTATGGTTAGTCTACATTAAGCCGGTACACTGCCAACTGACACTTTCATGCAAAATGTTGACAATCATGCAAATGGTGGAGAAATGGGAGAAGGGCACGAAGGCAGCATACAACTTCACTATTTTAGCATGTTTTACGTAAGGTCACACCAGAAAGAGGCACAGCAAAATTCATTTGCACGTTCCCTTAAAATAAAGGGTACTTGAGGCTTGGTGACTACTTGAGAGACGTGTAGTTCGCCACCATTGGTTGTGGCTGGTCCCCGATTTGACTGTTATCAGGCCAATAAATATGCATTATTGGTCGCTATAAGCACCATAGATGTGGGCCATTGGGGACCTACTTCACCTACTGTTGAAACTTAAAAGCCACATATTCTAACTCAGTGTAAAACTGAATGAAACGTACAGTTTGAACACAATAGGTTTAGGCAACAAAACAACTAGTAATAAGTTTCAGGAAAAACATGTTGTTTTGGCTTAAAATAACTACATTTAAAAAGTAAATGTGACACTTGAGGAGTGTGAACACAACTATATGTTGTGGGTTTCACACAGGATGCGAACCCCAGTCTCCTGGGTGCAAACTTTGTGTTTTGAGTCCCATCCATCGTCCCCAACCTTAACTACATATGGAGTTTCATGCTGTCTATATTACAGCGCCTGACTTCTGCTTCTGCTCCAGTCATAATTACTACGGTCGCTAGAGGTCATTGTCGTGTTCTTTTATACCTTCTTCCAGTGATCTACCATGTTAAAACCTAATAGTAGGCGTAGTAGGTCCCTATTGACCCACAGCTATGGTGCTTATAGCACTTATAACGTCTATTTAATGGCCTGATAACAGTCTAATCAGCTGGGCTAGTTTTGTTTGGCACAAAGAGGAGAGCTCTATTGACCTTGCTTGTTATTTAGAAGAGGAAAAGGTTTACAACACAGCTAATATAATAGCTTTCTCAATTTTAGACTCTACCTCAAAGGTCAGCACTGTCAAGACAGTTTACAATTAGTTAAGTTCAAATTTGAACTCTGGGATTTACTGCACGTCTGCAGGCAAATCTAGAAATCTTGGGGATTCTATGGATATTAAACTATTTATGTACAACATTTCACTGTTATAAATGCTGGTGTGACTGAGCCCGAACACAGGCCGCCTCTGCAACGCTCACTGTTCCTTTTCGCCAGAAAAGATTGTTGATATTAGACAATTCTGCAAAATCCCAGATTACATTTGTGACGTTCAACTTCCAATGACAACATTTTTAGAACCGCAGCTCCAGAGCAACCACTGAATGAACCTTGTTTTTGTCAACTGCAGTTTCCAAGGTCAAAAATGAAATCTTCCATCACCCCCACCTTCACACAATTCACTCATCCTTCACCATACTACTTCCTACATTGACACTGGATGTAAATTGTTAGTAGTGTGCAGCAGATTTGGTATACTACGCTGTTTCTTTTACATGTACCTTACCTAACAGTGACACTTTATGTTCCTTATTTTCCTGTTTTCCCTCTCTATCTCCCAAACCCCTCTTCTTCTTCTTCTTCCTCTAAGCTGTCTCCCCTAATTCCAGTGATTTCCTTATCCACCCTCCTGCTTCCATCCTCCCCCCCTTCCCTACCCCGTCGCTGCAGAGGTCGAGCAGGAACAGTGGAGTGTGTCGCTGCATGTTAGCTGTGGAACTGAGAGCAGTACACAATTATGTAATACACAGAAACCTGGGTGAAACGAAGGTGAGGAGACACAGGGGCGCAGAGAGAGAGAGAGACAGATGAAGGTGAGATGAGGAACATGCCATGCCGCCATGCACCCCTCCTCACCAACACACACACACCCTCCCACTTCTCTGCAGCAACAATGGGAGCATTGCAACACACAAACGCACACGGACAGGTAGTGAAGGCAGACAGCGTAAAATTACGCCCCAAAACCAAGCCAGGCGGTGAGAGAACAAAAAAAACAAAACAATAGAGCTTCATAAAGACAAAGAACAGAGTACCTTGCTCTGCCTTCAGGTGTGCGAGGCCTTGAGGAGAAAAAATCAAACAGAGAGGCACAGAGAGAAAATTTGAGAACAAGAGCACACCAATACTACAGTTGTATTGTCATTATGCATGCTTTGCATGATGGCAAACCATGGCTCTCACACTAAAAGCAAAGCTTTCCCAAGTGCATTTGAAAGCTTTTCTATAGAAACAGACAAATGACTAATAAAGAGAGCAACACAGTATGTGAATATAAAGTAGCTCTGCAGGTTGTTTACTGAATAAATGTCAATTATAAGTTTCATAACTGGATTACTGGTACATGTTTGTTTGCCTTTTAAAAACTGAATGCATAAACACTTTTAGACTTTAACTCAAACTGTGACTATCCTTTCATGAGACTCACCTGGTTTTCTCTGGACTGCTGTGGAGGTGTCACAGGAAAAGAGAGAAAGCAAAGAGAAGTCCCGCATTAGCAACACACACCAGCTGCTTTTGCATGTCTATCTAACATGCAAAACACACTTTTTAAGCATTGTGCTCCATGTAAGGACCAAAGAGGTGCCCCTTGACATGTCTAATCAAAAATAACTACTTCAGTGTAAATCCCTGTGGAGAGAAACACATAAAAGTTCATCTGTCCCATCTTCTCGGGGAATCAGATTGACAAAACAACTCTTTCACATTTCGAATATTGTTACAGTGACATAATATTCTGCAACTTGTATCACACAGAGTGCCTCACACACATAAAAAAAGAGACATAAATCCATGAGGATTTATGGTGTTGTGAGGTTTGTGGATCTCGGGATGCTCCTTCTCAGACCCATATCTTTCTCCTCCACTTCCCCTTTTAACCCACCCAACATTTTTTTTTGCACTGCTGACCCAAATTCAACACACCCCTTGCGGTTTCTCAGAGGAATGCTCACTGTGGGATTTCTGCAGCTCACAGAAAAAAAATTAAGCCACACATTAAACTTGATCCCTTGCGGTAAACATCCTCACCGGGATACCACCCGTGGATGGCACCTTGTGGGTATCAAACATGCCAGTTTGATTTAGGCCACGTGAAAGATCACTGTGGATTCGGTCTCAGTTGTATCTGTGGTTATACGTCGAGTTTTTATCCAGCATCCCACCTCTTTAGTCTCAAACCTGGCGCTGTAGCCTAAAATGAATATTGAGAGATTTCTGAAATCAGAGTCCCTCGAGAGTATCGAGGACCGACAAGAGGAAATTAAACAAATCTTAATCAAGACATTAGATATTTCAAGTGTCAGCTCTAATACACACAATATGTGATATTAGTTTGACTAGCGTTGTACTTTGATCAGCTACACAGAGGCCTGGCCTGTTCCCCATCACTGCATACGAACCTCTCTGACAGCATTAAGTCTTTGTAAAATGTTAAGTTTAACAAACTCAACAGAGGACATCAATATCATTTGAGAGGAGGTGCAAATACTGTAGAAGGAACTGGAGGGTTTTTTTCCCTGTCTCATTGGGGAGTCCAAAATGGCTGCTACTTCTCCTCCCACACGAGAAGGATGACATTGGGAGAGGAAAGGGAAGGACGAAGCATGGAAGTGGGGGGATGGGAGATAGTGGCCAGCTGATGGACGACGGCGCAGCTCCAGCTCTCGAGAACTGGGGGACCCCTGAATCTATTGCTTGAATGAACAAGAACTCGCTTTTTTTTTTCTTTTTTTTTTTTGCAAATGCTGCCGCTTAAGTGTGCATATATACTGCGTGTGCATGTTTGCGTGCTATACGCTCAGTTACCCATGTAGATTAAACCCTTTCTCTTGATGCGACAGCGCCCAGAACAAGCCAATGTGCTGTTGAGGACATGTGGTCCAAGCGTAATCCCCTGCTCTATTTTACCAGCAGCTTCACCACTCAAATCCAAACATAATTTTCAGCTTGGGCACTAGACACAAATGCCCTCTGCACTGGAATCAGGCAAGTCCCTGCACCATTTTTTTCCCTTTTTTTCCCCCTGACCTACTTTTTATAGTAAGATTATTGTAACTGTCATTTTTTTCCATGTCTGTTTATTAATCCCTAAAGCTAAGCCTGAAGGCACCATTTTAGCACTTGCTTAACAGTTTGCTTGCCCTAGCCTTCAATTACTAGCCTTCCATCAAACCAGTGAATATTTTTTTAAGCAAACGGGGGCCTTAAACTGTTCATTTGAAATGCAGGATTGCGACGGAGGAAATGGGTTTTACATATTCATTAAACAATCCACTGTAGCTCTTAATAACCTTGACCTTATGCATATCTCATTGTAACTGGAAAACCCTTAGGTATTCAAGAGACTTCATAATGTCACCCCCATTAATTTAATTGAACAGAATGAGGGACAATATCCAGATCATTACCATAAAGGATACTGATATTTGCACAGCTAATAACGGGAGCTGAATCAAGTTGATATTAAAGATGACTCCGCAGAAAGAAGTGTAGCTTAAGGGTTGTCAGCGGCACGCGCACGCGTCAAAGAGCCGGAGCTACTGTATGGCGGCGGATTTGCCCGCCAAAGTCGACACGTGTGGGGAGCGGGTGGTGTCTAATTTCAGCTCATTACCCTGACACAGTTAGTCACACCGATACGTCCTGATCCACAAGGGAGGAGAGGCTGAACATGTGTTTTATGGCCAACTGTTTTGTGGTGCTAAGCTGCTAGCCGAGCTGGACGGTTTAGGAAGAGCTGCAGGAGCTCAGAGAGAGACGACACTGTCTCGTGATTATAACGGCGGAGAAATAATGCAGCGGCAGGCTAACCCAGCTACCCCACGATACCAAAAATGGGCAAACAGAATGGGAATATCTTTTAGCACAAGTGGCACAAACTTCCGCATCCCATTTTTTTCATTTGTCATCTCACATGTTAATTCTGCCCACTATTTCCCTTCTAGGCCAGTGGGCTAGCAGGCTACCATTAGGAATACGGCTGGCAAAATGCTTCCAAGGCCCAGTCCACTCAGTCAGTCAGCCATCTGCCCATTTTAACGAGTAGCTCCGGGGCCTTGTTGCATCGTGTCTATGTGTCTGAGTGCGAGCATGTGCAGCCCGGGCCATGCAGCATGATAATGTAACATATAAATATTCACAGGTTTGACAGATTGCTTTCATTGCTCATTAATATACAGCATAATCAACAGTATGCCGACAAAAACAGATGCGCTAAGCACCTAACTGCTACCGAATGGTGAAAGTTTGATCGTTCTGAATATCCCCTAAAAGCATTAGGTGCTTAAGGCTATAACATGAACAACAAGTATTATGACACTTGTAGACATGTGGACATAACAATAAAAAAATCGTGCACACTAGTTTGCCGTTAGTTTCAATCGACGGTGGTGTTTGTGCAGGCATTTTCCGGGCAAATTAGCCATCTCTGTTCTCATTATCCTCCTAATTATGGTTCCCTGTCTCTGTGGCATAATCAACAACA
>CAKAOI010013825.1:11086-35672 GCA_916701655.1 Sebastiscus albofasciatus
TGATATGAACTAATGTGATGTATCGTGATGTCTAACTCTGTTTAATCTAATGTGGTCTACTCTCTTTAATCTAATGTGATCTACTCTGAGGTCTAATCTAATGTGATCTACTCTCTTTAATCTAATGTGGTCTACTCTGAGGTCTAATCTAATGTGATCTACTCTCTTTAATCTAATGTGATCTACTCTCTTTAATCTAATGGGATCTACTCTGTTTAATCTAATGGGATCTACTCTCTTTAATCTAATGGGATCTACTCTGATGTGGAGTCCATCTTTAACTGGTTGTCTCTGTGTGTTTTCAGCCACTCTGTTCCTGGAGCTGTGGAAGAGACACAGAGCCAGATATGTTTCTAAGTGGAAGGTCTATGACTGGTGTGAGGAGGAGGTACTGAAGACAAAACTGAGTCTAGATCCTGTGTAGTTATCTGTTGTGTTGCGTTGCAGCTCACTAATGGCATCCATTTCATTTTCCTCCGAATAACCAGGTGAAAGTCACATTGAAATGTATACAAAATATACTGTTAATATGCAGTAAAAGAGTATACACAATATACTGTTAATATGTAGTAAAAGAGTATACACAATATACTGTTAATATGTAGTAAAAGAGTATACACGATATAGAAAACCAAGTACTTTTCTGAAGAAAGTCCTCTCCTCGGCGTGTCACAGCTCTTGTTAAAGCGCTTTATTCCAGGATATAAATGCCGTTGTAATAGACCTCTACTGTATGAGTTGAATCTCATCGTGTGTGTGTGTGTGTGTGTGTGTGTGTGTGTGTGTGTGTGTGTGTGTGTGTGTGTGTGTGTGTGTGTGTGTGTGTGTGTGTGTGTGTGTGTTGACAGGAGGAACTGATTCTGGATATAGTCAATGATCCAAACTGTAATCCCGATCCGTTCAAACACTCCTACTTTCGCAGCACTCTGGTCCTCATTCTGGTAACTCTCATGGTAAGACACACACACACACACATACACACACAAACTCTCAACGCAGCACTTAAGCATCTGTATTCTGACACCTAGAAGTAAGTGTGTTGTTTATGGAGAGGTGGGTGTGGTATACAGCGTGGGCTGAAGCACTACCTGATTCAGGGATAAAAGGTTCCTAACAAAATGTATCTCCCTGGGAGGAGACCTCCACACATCACTAAACTGCTGACTACCTACAACAGTTTAGTTGACTATTTCAGTCAACTAAACTGTGTGTCATAGCCTACGTACGTCTACGGCCCGTCACTTATCCTCTAAATTTGTCAATCCTGAATAGTGTTGGCTAGATTTCAGTTTCCCCAGCTACAGTAGTTCAAAATCCAAAAAAAGAAAAGTCTCGGAGGAAAATGTAGAATTTAATAGTGCGTGGACAGATTAGTTTGTTTTCTGCGGTGAGAAATTAGCAAACAACAAACACACTGGAAGCTCCTGCTGAAAAGAGCTTCCAGCCAAATCTCCTCAAGGCCATTCTTCAACGTCCCACCTCTCGTTTGCACTTGAGTCCTCACTGCATTAGACTTAATAGGCGGTGTTACCTTCATTATAAGGCTCAAATATGTTTTGCGGCTCCAGACAGATTTTTTAATTTATTTTTTGGCCAAAAATTACCCTTTTGATAGTAAAGGTTGCTGACCTCTATCCTAGAGATTTAACCCGATTGACTTCAAATTTGGTCAGTACAGTCTTAAGACCTTTGTGATGAAAAGTTACCAAAATCTTGAGTTTTCGTGGAACAACGTTGGCACGGCGTGGCAGCGAAAAAGAGTCTTTTGCCAAAAAACAGGAAGTTGTTTTATCTTTAGCGTACATTTTCCAATCTGCTCCAAATTTCTCATGCCTGATAAGCATCTCGGCCTGAGGATATCCACATGCAAATTTTCCGCTTGTAGTCATAGCGCCACCTAACAGGAAATTACATGTTTTGCACTTTGACGTATTCTGCCTCACATATTAATCAGATCCACCTCAAATTAGGTCAGAATAGCCATAAGACCATGAGACTTTTGAAGAAGATGGTGAGTTTTCGTTGAACGGCGATGCCATGGCAGCGCTGCAAATTTCAATGTGTCGCCAAGAAAAAAATAAGATCTTTTCCAAACTTCACAGGTTTGATGGTCATCCTGGCTTGAAGACATGTGCTTGTTGAACAGATAACAGGCTACAGAGAGAAAACACTGCTGCCTTGCCAGCGATAACTGTGCGCCTTTTATTAATATCCGTACAGTGCAAATGTGTGCAGACACAAACTCCATCAAAACTCTCTACAGCTGTGATCAGCTGCCATCGTCATCGGAAACGGACGTCGCTTCATGAAACGCTTCAGAGGAAACGACTAAAAATATGTCTCTAAAAACACATTTTCTCGTTTCCTCTCTCCACGCATGGTTTCTTTGCGTCTCCCCATGTATAAGATCAGAGCAATATAGGATGCAGTAGAGGTGGTGCGGGGGTGTTGGGGTGGGCGTAGGGATACAGTGTTAGCAGGAAGAAGAAGCGACATGTTGCTGTGTTTGTTTGTGTTCTAGCTGATGCTGATCATCGGTCTCGCTCAAGCCCTCGTGGTGTTTCGAGTGGTGGCCGCCCCCTCGATGTCTGATAGCACGTGGGGTTTCATCAGCGATCACGCCAACACTGTGGCTGTGATGCTTGGAGCTGTGCTGCACTATCTCACCATTCAGATCATGACCCGGGTAGGTACCTGTATCCTGATGATCCTCATGCTGCATTCACACAATGTAGGTAGAATGGGAAGAACAGGAAAAACACCCCTTATTCTGAGTTGGGGGTGTTAAGGCATTATTCCAAGGTGGTTAGCCATGGTGCTAACCTTGTGGTCACACCGGATGAGCAGCATAAAGCTGCGAGGAAACATTTTCTCTGCATCATCTTTAAACTGACAGGAACATCATCAGACCAACGAGGAAACAAGAAGAAGGTTCTGCTGGAAGCTCCTGAAGAGCAGCTGACACGTGACCAAACAGCTTTCTGCCGACAATGTAATAACTATGAAATTTCTCGTGTCTTTGTTTGTGTCTCACTCTTTCAACATCACCTGTAGGTCAACCGATGGGTGTCCCTCAAGCTGTGTCACATAGGTGAGAGCAAAGTAGGATCTCTTATTCAATAAAAGATGCAAGAATGCGTCGATTTCACCGCAGATTTAAAAACAATAAAATGCAGTTAACGTATCTAAATACATTCTAATCTTGAGTTTGAGACAAAATTGAACATTTTGTCAAATATCTCTCAGTACTTGAATGCATTTCCATATGATTTCTGTGTGTGCGTGTGTGTATTCAGAGAAAACAAACTCACTTGCTGCCACAGAGAAGAGCTTCACCGTCAAGATGTTCACCTTCCAGTTCTTCACTCTCTTCTCCTCGCTCTTCTATGTGGCCTTCTTCCTTGGCAGGTACTCTGTATATTGTCTCTATATCATGATGATGTGACCTCTGCAAATTTCGCATGCGTGCTCACAGACATAGCGAACGTAATACCAAACCAAACACAGTATTGTCTCAGTGGCGTTGGTGAGAGATCCAGTTAACTCAAAAGTCCAAGGCCTCTAGTTTAACAGCAGCCAATGACAGTGTTAACGGGAACACCCACACCACTGAGATGGACGTGAGGATCCATAATGTGTTTTGAATATTCCACCTTCTCTTCCACTTTGTCTGGAGAGACTCTGGACACTATGACTGTGACATCATCATACTGATTCCATAGAGAAAATAACTTCAACTCACAGCTGAGTAGCTACAGCACAACATACTGCATATGACATAATAAATTAAGACTAAGTTGACACGTGAGTACAATTGAATAAGGTCACAGTGAAGTCATTAAAGCTACCAGATATGTTCAAAGTCCTGACGGAACTTTTATAGGAATATTTTACGAATTAAACAGGGGACGTTTCTTTTATATAATAGTACTTATAGTCGCTCAAATTTGTTATATATTATAAGACATCTACTGCAAACCGTTTTCAAGGGACTGTTTGTAACTTTTTAAGCGTATAAATGTACCGGGTCGGGACACATGCGCGCTCGCATATGCGCATTCACGTGTAGCCGCTGCCTCTCCTCCTCTGCCTGCTCGCCTGCACTCAGACAGTGCGCGCGTTCTCGCTCAGCTCGCTCCACCTCTAGACGTGAACGCGCGCACACTCCACACTGCAGAAGAGTTAGTTTAGCTCTGAGAATATCTAGTGAATGTTCAGTGGATGTTTGTGCAGAAATAACTGCTGCAGCTCCTCCAGACCAACAGAGGTTTCCCGTGTCTTGTGAAGTGACGGAGCTCTGCAACAAGTTACGTTGTTGTCTCATTACCGACCGGGTGTCGGTGTCTCCCTGCTCTCTCCGTCTCTCTCCGGTGGAGGGAGCAGGGAGACCCGCTACCTCAGCCTGCGCTGAGGCAGGAAAAGCCAACACTAAGATCAGATCTAAATCATGTTCATGGAGAGACCTTGGTCTGGTCAGCTAACATTACTGTCAAGCAGGTGAAATATAGAGTGATATTGTGGTTTTAGCTGACGTGTGTCGCCTCACTGTTACAAAGTTACAAGTTACAAATAGTCCCTTTTAAATAAGACACATTTCCTCATTCTCACTGACTGTTTCTGCTCAGATTTCTGCGTTTTTCAAAATAGATCTCACACACATCAAGTTTTGCCAAACTGTTATGAGGGTCATGATGTCAGTAGCTCATTTTTTAAAGTAGCTCCACGTATTTGGTCTGGTTATAGATCAGTGTATTTTTTGGTCATTTGATTTTCCTTTCACAAAAGGGGTATTCAAATACAAAAAAAATAGTGGTTATTTGATTTTTATTTTAAAATACAAAAATTTAAATTGAAATATAAGGCGTTTTTCTTTATCATGGTCATAAAGGGATGAACTAAACTTAAATAACTGGTTGATTTTTTATTTTCTATTTCTAAAAACAAAAAATAAAATCACTAGAAGACAGAAACAAAAAAACGCCCGTTTTTTCAAATTCTGCGACTGGAAGTTGCCATTTACAAAGTAAGAGCGTATGAGGACGGTGTTGTGTAACTGAAGGTGACGGATATTGATCAGTACGTAGTTTTTTTGAAACAATAAAAGAGTGTGTCTCAGGGAAGAAGACATGACTGCAGAATACTTCACTACGGTTAGAAAGAGCCGTCGTTTGTGTTTTAACAACGTTTCGTTTATGAGTTATTGATTCAGGAAGTTCGAATCTGTGAATATCTTTACAACTTTACCAAAGTTAGTTTTATTTTTGGTTTTTAGAAATAGAAAATGAAAATCAATCTGTTTTTTTAAGTTAAGTTCATCCCTTTTTGACCCTGATAAAGAAAAACGCCTTGTATTTAAATTTTATTTTTTGTATTTTAAATTGAAAATCAAATAACCACTAATTTTTGGTATTTTAATGTCCTTTTGTGAAAGGAAAATCGAATGACCAAAAGATACACTGACCGGTTATAGTGGCTTTTTCCTCCAGCGCTGTTTTCTTTAATCTCCAGTAACGTTCTCTCTTTTAACAGTTGTACTGTAACCAGCTTAAGTCCAAAGGGTTAAAATGCTGATTGTTTTGTTGTCAAAGGATAAATGGCCGTCCAGGGGACTATGTGCGTATCGCTGGATGGAGACTGGAGGAGGTGAGGAGATACACATTCTAGTTTTTAGTCATGTATACAGCATGTCTGCACCACAGTACTAACCCTAAGACGTCTTCCTGTGTGTTGTAGTGCCATCCTAGTGGTTGTCTGACAGACCTCTTCATCCAGATGGCTGTAATCATGCTGCTCAAACAGACTCTCAACAACATCTTTGAGTTCACTGTGCCGTGAGTGTGCCGTGTTTTCATTCAGCATCTCTTGTAAGGGAGCAGGTGGTGATGAGATAGAGTCCATCGGAAAAAACACGCTGTAAACATGTCAGACTTTGCATTCACATGTAAAATGTTGTGCTTTCCAGCTGGTTTAAGAGCTGCCTGAGCAGAAACAAGGCAAAGAAGCTGAAGAGGCAGTGCGGTTACTGTTACAGGAAGGCTTGTCGTGACGAACAGGGCCTTGTGGAACCATGTGACAACTGCAAACTTCGGGACTGGCTGTCCAATTATGACCTGACCCCCACGGACTCCTTCAGTCTGTTCAATGAGTTCCTTGAGATGGGTAGGTCCACAGACTCCCCCCTGACCCTCACACCTGAAAACCCAACATACTAGTTCAAAGGTGGATTCAAAGGTGGTATCCTTGCACAAAGTCCCAACAGTACCTGACGGAGAAATGCCAGCACTAGAATTAGGTTTAGTTATTATCAGGATCGGGCTAAGGGTTAGGGTTAGCAGAGGGATGGACTACACCCCAAGAAATGAGTCCGTAATGCATGGTCACAAGGAAAAGTAATTATAAAACTGATGGGAAATAGGGATGGGTGGGGATTCACTGTGTGTGTGTGTATATGTATATGTATATGTATATGTATATGTATGTATGTATGTATGTATGTATGTATGTATGTATGTGTATATATATATATATGTATATATATATATATGTGTATATATATATATATATATATAAATACACTAAAGTCACAATGTTTGATATAAGAAACAGACATACAGACGTTCACTGTTTTTTGCTAATCTTAAAGTGTGAACTACTTTTTTCCAGCATAAAACTGTTATATATTATATTATTATATATATAACACAGCATCATACAGTTGTATGTCAACAACAACACACATTTCTCAAAATGTTGAACTCACTCATAATGCTTTTTGCACCAGAGGAGGACAAAATGATACACTATATCTTTAATGAATGTTCTTAAAATAATCTTTCCATCCTGTCCACCCCCCCCCCCCCAGTGGTCCAGTTCAGTTTCACCACCATATTTGTGGCAGCGTTCCCCCTCGCCCCCCTGCTGGCTTTCATCAACAACGTCTTTGAGATTCGCCTGGATGCCATCAAGATGGTCCGCCTGGAACGGCGGCTTGTTCCTCGGAAGACCAACGACATCGGTGAGCTGTGTGTCTGTTGCTATCAAAGGTTTACACGATATATATCGCAATATTTTCAAATACCCTCTAAGCACTTCATAATTGCTCGATTACAATCAACAATACAGTAAAGTAATGTATTCACTTTAACCAAATAGTTTTCTGGCAATACATGCTTTATATACTTTGATAAATACTTAACACACAGTTTTTTAATGGCATGTAATAAGTGTAAAGTAATTATTGTCATGTTTACCAGTAAGCTGTTATAACATTGCTGATGATAAAAATTATTATTTTTACTAGTGTAGAAATCTCACCAATCTCGAGGTGTAGCCTGTGGCCAAAGCAGTCCTGTCCACTTATTCAGGCTGACAGCTTTGGTTCTGTTAGCTGGACGTTCAGATCGGTAGTTGTGGAGAAGTGGGTCACCTCTGTTAGCTGGTTGGACAACTTTTCTCTCACTGAAATGTAGAACTCTGGTAGAGCTTTCTCCGCAAAAAATCTGCGACCAGGCAGTTCATATTTTGGATCAAGTGTCTAATGAGTCTTTTGAATCTGGGCTTTTCGACTACGCTGACCGGCGTTGCGATGTAGTTGTTTATAGTGGCCGTGATTTCTTTCCATTTTTTGCACCTTTTTTGTCATATGGGATTGCTTTGGAAAGCGAGGAAGCCAGAGTCATTTGCCTCTGGGCTGGTTCTGGTTGCTTTGTTCGGGTACTCGTCTACTGCTTTCTCCGGGCTTTCTCTCTCCGCTGTGTCCCTCCAAATACAAAAACGCGCCGGCCGCATACGTCACACACACGCCCAGGAGTCTGTGACGTATGTGTGTGTGTCTGTGAGAGGGAGCCATAGGGACAGAAGGAAATACCAAAGCTAGTCTCATGGGGTGGCTTAAAAACATTACATGACAATTTGTAGTCGATGTTCACGATATACTCATTTTATACACCACGTGTGGGACAAGCCGCGATACATCGACTATATTCAACGTATCGTCCACCCCTAGGTGTATGTGTGTAACAGTACTGTCTTCTGTCTGCAGGTGTGTGGACCAAAGTGTTGGAAGCCGTCGGTGTGTTAGCAGTGATTGCCAACGGTTTGGTCATCGGAGTCTCATCAGACTTCATCCCACGCCTCGTCTACAAGTACCTTTACGGCCCCTGTTCTAACGGAACCACTCACACACAGTCAGTCACGTTACAGCTGGTAGAAACACCTGATAACACCTCAGCGGACAATGTTGTTGTGTCTCATCATGATGAGTGATTTGTGGTCTTGTTGCAGCTGCATGGAGGGCTACATCAATAACACTCTGTCCACGGCCTTTGTGACGCACCAGGGAATTCAACAGGACTTTCTTCCGAAACAGATGATGACAGACACCGGCTTCAACGTCACGCAGTGCAGGTGAGAAGACCTCACTGTCGAGGCTCCAAACGTACTGAAAGTGTCTGACACTGGCGTTTTATAATACACCTGTTGTTTTAAATGGTCGAACCTGTTGCGTCGCCTCACATTGCCTGTGTCTTGGCCAAAAAGTTGCACTTGAACACACCGCAAAGACTACAGCCAGCGGCCAACTACCGCATACGTCCTGCGCCTGAGTGAGATGAAACAACTCTCCATACCGCTACATACCAGCAGGTAGCGGTAGTCTGTATTTGTCATCCAAAAAGAGGAAACCAGAAGACCGGGGACGGCGGATATGCAAGCCGTTGTTATGATACGTACATGAAACAAAGCAGTGTTTGCCGACCATTTTCACACCACTCTCACTCACCACTTAGCTTCGTTCCAGATGTTCATGTCGCTGTGAAAATATCCAGGTATTGGAATGATCAGAGTTGAATCGGCGGCCACAAAACCTCCAACGCAGGCAGACTAGAGCCAACAGCGTGGGACACACCGCAAAAACAAGGGCGACAGACACTCACCGACGGCTCGGTTGCCTGTTGATGAGGAAGGGTTAATCTCCAACTGATGCATTATGGAGAGCAGTACATCCGTCTGTATTGTATTGGATTGCAGAGGAGAAGTCTATGAACAGCATTCAAACATATGGTTTTATTTCCGGTGAATCCAGATGTTTTGAAACAAGGTGCATGAGGGTAGCAACGGTATCTTCAGTGCTGTGCTCTCGCTTGTATGCAAACTGGCATGAGTCAAGTTTATCCTGTAAAAACTGACAGAGCATGTGAGAGATGATTTGAGGGTTTTAGTCGTCCCAACAGCTCCAACAGAGTGATACGTCTTCCATCTAGCAGATCGTGTGATGTGAATTTTACATTATCTAGTTGAACCTTCATCCATATCATATTAATAATTTAATGTTATCCACTAAATATTGCTTAAATAGCAACCTTTTCCTAAAATACTGCTGGTTCTGTGGTGTTGGCTTTTCAAATCGATGCCTGCAGTGCGACACCGGAGCATCAACTGACGCACGTTTAATGAGTCAGTTATCACTTTCAGTGACTTTGTGACTTTATTCTACTCGGTCCAAACATAACAGAAGAATTAGTCACAGATTTGATAAACGGGACAAATTTTCTTTCTGTTTGTTCCTACAGCTACAGAGACTACAGGAATGATGAGGACTACACTCTGACTACTCAGTTCTGGTTGGTTTTGGCCGTGCGCTTTGCCTTTGTCATCTTGTTTGAGGTTTGTACTCCTGATTGTGGTTAAACAGTGTCGTCCATTTGAACTGAAGATGGCAGTTAAACAGTTTCTGTGTGTGTGTCTTTCCTGTGTCTCTACAGCATGTCGTGGTGGTGTGTAAATTTATAGCGGCCTGGTTCGTCCCCAACAAACCCATCGGGGTGAAGAACGAGCGTCTGCAGGACAAACTGAAACGGCTGACGGACGAGCTACAGTAAGTTAGCAGTACCACAGGACGGAGGTCAAGAGATGAAGTTGATGTCGGACTCTGCCAGACCGTTTTTGTGTCAAAATATTGATTTCTTCAGTAAGTAGCCGTGTAATAAGCGGGATAATGTACAGCTGGCGGGTCATTGTTGTGAAAGAATCCCCTTCAGAACGATGAGAAACCTGCTCCATATCGCGTCTATGTGCGCCGCCATAGACGCAGCAGCCTGTAGTTACTGTAAACGTTGAGTCCATGGGCGGAGTTAAGGACTCAAGGTCTCCTGGGGAACGTAGTTCAGTGGCTCAGCTGCCATTTTAAGTGGCAAGTCCAAACAGTGGATCTCCACCTTAAACCCAGCTGACAGTTTGACCTTTTAACAACATCATTTGGTTCTCATTTCAGTGCAAGGAAACGCAGCGTATCAACAGACGTCTGAGCTCCTACAGGTGACCTCAGAACTGCCTCCATTGATGAGTCCTGACGGGTTGAAGTGTCGACGTGACAGTGTCTTCTTTTTTATCATTTCTATTCGCTGTTGGAATACTAGACTGGACTGGACTGTACGGTTGTGTGAGGTTTATTTGTCAGGTTATCGTTGGACGTGCTGACATGTCATCACACAACTACTAAACAGCTAAAGGTCGTGATGTTTTTATATCGAAATGTGAGAAATTAAATTGTCATATAATGTTGTCAATAAGTTGTTGTGGTCCATGAAGCAGGGTCACTGAGTTATCTTGGTAAAGGAACAGTTCAACAGTTTCCTGCCCAGCGTTAGATGAGAAAAATCACTGCTGCACATTTCACATAATTTCAATGAACTCCACAATGAATGTGTTCAGTCTGTCCCGATACCCACACTTACATTCTCGAGCACACAGTTTTTACGACTGCACGATTTTGAAACAGAGTTAATTTTGTCAAAACACTACACACAAGTCACACAATAACACACACACAAGTAGCAGAACACCTCCAATCAGCCATAACATTAGGTCAGCATGGGCACCCTGACCGGTCCCCATACGCAGCCCATACGCAACAAACTGTGATGCGCTGTGTGTTCTGACACCTTTCTATCAGAACCAGCATTAACTTTTTCATCAGTTTGAGCTGCAGTAGCTCTTCTATTGGGTCAGACAACACGGCCAGCCTTCGCTCCCCACGTGCATCGATGAGCCTCGGGTCTGACCCTGTCGCCGGTTCACTGGTTTTCCTTCCTTGGACCACTTTTGGTAGGTCCTGACCACTGCAGACCGGGAACATCCCACAAGAGCTGCAGGCTTGGAGATGCTCTGACCCAGTCGTTTAGCCAGCACTATTTGGCCCTTATCATCCTCACACTGGCCCATTTGTTCTGCTTCCAACACAAAGTTCAAAATGTTCCCTTGCTGTCTAATATATCCCCCCCACTGCCAGGTACCATGGTAACCAGATAATCAATGTTGTTCACTTCACCTGGCAGTGGTCTTAATGTTGTTAATGTTATGGCTGATCGGTGTAAATCCAAATTTTGTCACCGTGTGGCACACACATGGTTCATACAATCTGATTCTGTTCAAACCAGTTACACACCGCTGAAAAGTAAAGTACATGAACATATTGACCGAACACAAGGCCAGTACTGCACACTGATGAAAATATTTAATTCTGTCCACATCATAAAATCAGTCAATACATCCATGCATTTTGCACCGAAAATCAGAACAGAAAATATTCTAAATATATAATATAGCAAATAAACATAGCAAAAACATGTGTGGAGACAAAAAAAGAAAGCACCTGTTGCCTTTTTATAGTGCTTACGCCTGATTGGTGGGTTTACGATTAAATACCTAAGTGTGTAAAAGTGTGAGGCTGATAATGTGCTTATATAGGAGTTGTGCTTTATGTGTGATTTTAGTGTGTTACTGTAAATGATTGTTCATGCACTGCAGGAAGTAAACAAGTTTGTTTCAAGTCAGAAAAATACCAACACACACGCCACCTCGGAGATCAGTGTATCCCACAATGCACTACTGCTCCACATCAGTCCAGCTGTTGGTGGTAGGGCGCCTACAGGTTGACAAGTTTATGACATGCTGGATTCAGACTGAATGTTGTTATTTATGTCCAAGCACCAGACAGTTATAACAGAACCTTCACCGACGGTCATCACTTAATATAAAACATCTGCTCTTCTTACAGTGTTTCTGAAAGCATACCTCATATTCTTACAACTCCACACACAGAAAAAGCAAAACTTACAAAAGCACATTTTCTGCAAAATGAAACTGCATCCAAAACTAGGGATGCACCGATACCACCGATTTTTTTCAGACCAAATACGAGTACAAGTACTTACATTTGGGTACTCTCCGATACCGAGTACCGATACGAGTACTTCTCTGTGCCAAAAGACCCTCATTAACAGCCAGCTGGAGGGTGTGAGCGACACACGGCAGGCTGGCGAGTCCCGCATACGAGGCGGTGCGCCACGACTGGCTCTAGGTCGGCTTGGAAAGGCTCGGGGCGAAGGTGGCTCGCGGCCGCAGCTTTACAGCGCTCCCCGCCCGGACCTCACCGAACCGGTGTGCCCCAACACGTCGTGCCTCGCCCCACGTAAAAGGCGCCAGGGGTCTGTGGCGTTGTCAGCAGTCAACTCAACCCGTCTTGAAACACGGACCAAGGAGTCTAACGCACGCGCGAGTCAGAGGGTGCAAGCAAAACCCCGTGGCGCAATGAAAGTGAGGGCCGACGTGCACCAGCTGAGGTGGGATCCCGGCCCAGCAGGGTCAGGCGCACCACCGGCCCGTCTCGCCCACACCGTCGGGGAGGTGGAGCGTGAGGACAATAAAGATGGTGACAAGAGGTTAATGTCGCGCTGCTGTAAAGTGGTATCGGTGCTGTCGCATTGGTGCCGGCGAGTACGAATACGAGTACATGAGCACGGTATCGGACCCGATACCCGATACTGGTATCGGTGCATCCCTATTCAATACAATGTTGTCTTCTCAAAATGGTATTTTGTGTTCAAATGACACAAATACACACACACACCATCATATGAAGAGACATGTCTAAGAATCAGTTGAATGCTGGTGTGTTTAATGTAAAACACTAGTATGAATTCTTGTTCAATGTTACACTTACTATGTATGTGCAGTAGTCTGTTGTAAAGTATTTTTGTATAATGTTTTTATACTCAAATACAGAAACACACTGTAATATAAACAAAAACACAATACTGTATACATTCCAACAAACACAAAGTCTGATGTTAAAGTGTACAGAGCAAATAATAGAAAGATGTCGGCCTACCGTGAGGCTGCATCGTGCCTCATCATCATCACAAGCAATGTTCTCCCTGGCCCGTAATATAAATACTGTGTAGGAATATAGTTCCCAATCTCATACATATATATGAAACATACTTTCCGTTTCAGTACTATGGTCCACTTGAAATACTGTGCTACAGTAATCACTGAGTATTGTATTGATATGCAGTACTACAACACTGTAATGAGAGTACATTTCTTACCTTTCTTACTGTGAACCTGATAAAGTCTGTTTGTACTCTCTGCCCAGTGTCCCTCACTGTTAGACCAAGGTCAAAGTCTCCCGTCCTATTCCCTCTCTGATCACCTGTCTCTTCTCTCCACCTCCCGTCCTCTCCCATCTCTGATCACCTGTCTCTGTCTCCCCATCTAATAATATCAGTCTCTTAATTAAAGTAGGTGATTTAATATGTTTATTAATTGTATTTCTCCTCTCAGCTCCTAAATGAGTGGTGGTGTTTTAATGCCATTTAATTGTTATTACTGTTGAAGTGTCTGGGTCTTCTCTGGATGGCATGTTCTGATTGTTGTCTGGCTGTTGGCTGTTGTACCGGTGCCCTCTTGTGGCAGAATGCGCAGCTGCGCCGTTGATCACATGGAGCTGCGCAGTCAGTGGAGGTAGGCAGTATATTTTTGGCATCATTGGGAAATAATTCCATAATAACCTTTCAGCATATTGTAATTCAAGTGTTCTGAGAGAAAACTAGACTTCTGCCCCTCCTCAATGCTCTATTTTAAGATTTTTTAAAAATCTAGCCTGTGATGGGGAATTTGACCAATCACAGGTCATTTCAGGGAGCGAGCGTTCTATTGGCTTTACTACAGCTGGTGGGCGGTGCTTGGTATTTCCTCAAATGTTCTCAACATGGCTGCTGGGTCACAAACTTTATCATTTAACAGCTAAACTGTGCACTACAAGATGATTCTGAAAACATCTGAGGAGAGAAATAGACATCAACGTAACATAATACTGATTCATATTTGATCAGCGCTGCCTAGTTTGACCGTTTGGTCGGAGTTCAGAGTGATTGACAGCAGGCTCTCATAGACAGCAGATCTCAGATCAGCTCTGACTGCTTGTTTTCCTCCGGTCTGTGAAATCTTGCAGATACCGTTAGGAGCACCGGAGGACACAGAGGAACATGATTTTTTTCAGATTATCTGTTTCATGTACTACTGTCATGATATAGTGACCGTTTTATATAAATAACCTTTTTTGATCATATTTACTCCATTTCTACCCACTACTGCTGTAAGAGAAATGGCAAGAGGCACATTGGACAGAGTGAAAAGATGACTTTACTGTATCCAAGTGGTGTGAATTGTGTGTGTCTCCGATGAAACCTATGTAAACCCAGCTATGTCTGACTGAACGGGACATTTATTGAGCCTTTCATGGCATTTTGGTTTATTTCATTAAGACTACAGATGATGAGCTAATCTACTCATGTTATAATGCTTGCATATATTGCTCATGCTAATGCTAATAGTTGCTCCTTTCTGGAAAAAAAACTGTTGGACATAGTTGGCATTCTGATATGTATGTTTAAGTGACATGGAAGCCTGTTTGCATCGCAACTTAAAGGAGCAGTCGTGTAATTCTTTCCTGTAGATTAGGCTATTGAAGTGTGTGCTATAATAACTAGGTCATGGGAAATTGATATTGCTAATAGGCCATTTAAAGGTCCCATATTGTTAAAAGTGAGATTTTCATGTCTTTTATATTATAAAGCAGGTTTAAGTGCAATATAAATACTGTTAAACTATCGCTCTATATACGGAGAAACACACACAGCCTGTATTCAGAAATTGCGCGTTTGAACCAACCGGTTTGGATTTCTGTCCATTTGTGATGTCACAAATACACAATATTTAGACCATTACACGGTTTTAAACATAAACATTCTAAATGTGTCCCAGTTTATTTCCTGTTGCAGTGTATGTGAATGACATCAGCTGACAGGAAGTAAACATGGACCCAAACTGTTGCCTAGCAACACAATTCCGTTGCCATTCTGTTGAAATGCACTAAAATGGAGCGTTTCAGACAGAGGGTAAATACAGGTATATTCAGGCAGGCAGTATGAGGAAAATAAAGATTTTTTTGAATATTAAAGCATGCTTGTAGAACATGTTTACATGTTCTAGTGGAAACACAAAATACAAGTATGAACCTGAAAATGAGCACGATATGGTGAATCTGCTTACTTGTATTCTATGTTCTATATTGTGGTATAGCCTACCTTTGTATTTGTTCTTGTTATAGACCACGCGTCCTTCACCTGGACACCTCTAAGCCTCTGTGGTTGCAATACTGTGCTGTTGTGCTAAGATAAATCAGTAAAGAGGAATCAACCGTATCTGAGCGTGCTGTGTGTTCTTACCAACACCCCGAGGCAAACATCGCTGCTGTCGAATCAACATCTATTCCGTCCAAAGTGAATATTCAATAATCATGTTGAAGACTTTAAGACTACATCCACACTAATACATTTTTCAAAACGATCTCCGTCTAAACAAGCATTTTAGGGCCGTTTCAGAATTTATCTTCATCCATACTACCACGCCGGAAAACGCATATCATATGACCATTCAAGTACAGTGGGCATGCACGTGCCAGTGTAAACAGGAAGCAGTGCAGGACACGGGAATTGATGCAAACAGCTTGAATAATAGCTTTCTTCCTGCACATGTAGTCAGTAGTAGCATGATGCAGAATTTGCAAATGCAGAATTTAACTGCACAACAGCTGCTAGCAGAGACAACAAGGTCAACGACACATGTAGCGCTCGTTATCCACGTTGAATTAACCACCGGTGGTCGAGGCTGATGTCATTTGTTTTCTTTCGGAAAAAGGTTCATATGACGGGGCGTGAAGAATCAGGGAAGGACACGTCATGACTGATAAGACCCAATCGAGAAGCATCATCGTTTTCAAGAGTCTATTTCTGTCCGTCCAGACTAAAACGCAACCCCGGAGTTTTGAAACTAAAACGGTGTCTGCAGTGTTTTTAAACGTCTCAGTTTTAGGGGCTTGAAAACGCTGGAGTAGTGTGGACGCTAGATGTAAACGTAGCAAGTTGTGCATTATTAAATTAAAAGGTATTAGTGTGGATGTAGCTAAAATGGTTCACATGAATGTATCTGTGTATGGAAGACAGTATCCAGGACTGCATATCATCCTCTCCTTTGTGACCTGGAAACAGCCAGTCTGACACTCTCTGGTAAAACAATAGTGAATCAGCATGGACTTACTGTACGAAACGCACCATCATGCTGTATTTTAATATCCAAACTAAAGAAAATGATTAGTGTCATGTTTTGTGTGATTGGCTGTAGTTTGTGATACATGTGAAATATCTGTCCCACCTCAATTTACTTCAAATTTCAGCGAGAGAATAAAGACATGCAAATGACCCAAAAGGTTTTCTGAATCTTTGGCTAATTTTCTATTTTCAAGAGACAGTCACGGCAGTAGAAGTGGTGTACATCATCCGAAAGCTGGGAACCTGAGATTCATTTGAGATGCAGCTCAGCACTGTGTGTCAAGTTGTGCTAGTCATTAATATGAAATAAAAAATAATTAATAAATTAATTAATCAATTAAAATAAATTGTGAAAGTGTATGAGAGTGTAGAACATGATGATATAAGTATGTATAAGGGGTAGCTGTGGCTCGGAGGTAGAACAGGTCGTCCACCAATTGGAAGGTTGGCGGTTTGATCCCCAGCTCCTCCTGTCACATGTCGAAGTATCCTTGAGCAAAATATTTAACCCCTATTGCTTGTATTTAGATCAGATCCTGATGGGCAGGTTGGCTATTTGTAAGGCAGCCTCTGCCATCAGTGTATGAATGTGTGTGAACGAGTGAATGCTGACATGTAGTGTAAAATGCTTTGAGTGGTCGGTAGACTAGAAAAGCGCTATATAAATGCAAGTCCATTTACCATATATGATGTCCATCCCCATGCTCTATTATGTCTCATAAGTTGTTGCAGCAATTTTGGGGTTGATACCATTTGTTACATAAAGTTGGTGCTAAATTTAACCATTTTTTACCATTCGAAAATTGATAAAAAATGATCAATTATCCCTCCAAAATACCACATTAAGACACCAAGACCTTGAGGAACACCAAAGAAAAAGCCATGCTGTGATTTGGGATCAAAAACTTTTGACATTTTGGAGATTTCTGTGAGAATTGCATTTTTCGGTGATTGGATGGCGAGCACTCCTGTTGTGTAAACTGCTCAGTAAACCTCCTTATTGTCAATCTAGCTAGGAAAGCCATCCATCCTCTGAATGCTCTAGGTCTCTAGTTTGATCCATCCATCCTCTGAATGCTCGAGGTCTCTAGTTTGTGGTTGTAAAGTTTCATGAGGCTGTGATTATCCTAGAGGTCATCACAGGTCATTTTATACAGTAAGGTAAAGTTTAAATAAAAAATGGTCTCACTACAATGAAATGGCTCCTATGGGGACTAACATCATCACACATGAATACAGTTGGGCTCATTGGATCCACAAGAGTCTCAGCTTTACAGTGATACCCAATTTATGAAATTCAAGACTGTTAAGGGACCCCAGTATGCAGAAATATTCAAACACACCATTTTTAGAATAGGCAAATGAGTTACTGTTTTCACAAAAACAGTTTTAATTAATTAAATTCACTTTACGTGCACAGTTTACCTTAATTATAATAATCATATTAAGGTCTAGAGTGTTTATAAGATATCAAATTGAGGGTGTCTTTTCTCCAGTGGTTTGACCCTTACTTAAATATCAAAGCCGTATTCACACATTTTCAAAAATGCATCCCGTCAGTCATAAATAGGGCATCAACATTCAATCCAGCCAAAAAGTGTTTCCTTTGTTCTGTTGCACATGTAGTCAGCAGCCTGATTCTGTTTGATGAAAAGGAGCAGGGTGATGACCACCATACTGTGAGAAACAGTGGAATAAGGACCCAAGAAGACTGATTCTTCCTTATCATAAGAACAATGAGTAATCATCCAGAAAAACTATTTTACTACATACATTTTATTCACTATTGTATTGCTGTAGCATCAAAATGACACTACATTAGCTGTGGGTTAAAAGAAACATAAAGGATGAATACAAAACTGAACTCTGAATCACAAAACACATCAATTAAATATTGCTCCATGATACTCACTCATTCTTCACTTTTTTTTGTAGATGTTGCTGAAATGTTTGTCCGTGGCTCCAAGGGATTTATCCGACAACACTGGCTATAATATCATCGACACATATAACCCCACTCAGTATTTCCATATAATAAATACTGTAAGCCTACGACAAGTTTTCCGTGCTGGTTTTCTCCAGTTAACGGAGAGCAGCAACAACCACAGTACTTCATGTAATTCTTTGGCACAGCATTAGTGATGTTAGGCAAGAGTAAACTTCCTCTCTTATTTTTGTTTTTTTTTCTTTTACAGTATATTTGGAAAACTCATATTGTCGCGTACTCTAAGGACATAATTCACCATAATCGGTGGTTCTATACGAGCAGTTATGTTGCCTTTTCTGTGTTGTTTTTCCTTCACACTGACACAATGACAGTCGGACCCTTAGAAGTGCCACTGTGTTTCTATGGTAACGCAGTTTCAGTGAACTGAGTAACGTCTTTAACAGCTTGTTTTTCAGTGTTAGCTGTGACAAATAGATCCAATAGAAGAGCTACTTGAGCTCAAATTGCTGAAAAAGTTCATGCTGGTTCTGATAGAAAGGTGTCAGAACACACAGTGAGGAGCAGTTTGTTGCGTATGGGGCTGCGTAGCCACAGACCGGTCAGGGTGCCCCGTACTGACCCGTGTCCACGGCCAGAAGCGCCTACAATGGGCACGTGAGCACCAGAACTGGACCACGGAGCAATGGAAGAAGGTGGCCCGGTCTGATGAATCACGTTTTCTTTTACATGTGAATGGAAACGAGTTGGAGGTGTCGATTCGGCTTCCACATTCTCCAGATCTCAATCCGATCGAGCATCTGCGGGATGTGCTGGACAAACAAGTCTGATCCACGGAGGCCCCACCTCACAACTTCCAGGACTTAAAAGGATCTGCTACTGACGGCTCGGTGCCAGATACCACAGCAGACCTTCAGAGGTCTAGTGGAGTCCATGCCTCGACGGGTCAGGGCTGTTTTTGGCGGCAAAAAGGGGGACCTGCTCAATATTAGGCAGGTGGTGATAATGTTATGGCTGATCTGTGATGTTCAGTCATCAAAGAGTTCCAGTAATACATGAAGGTGAGCATAACACCCCCACCGCCACCCATTCCACAGTGCACCACCGCTGTATATCACAAACAATACAGAACAAATTAGATGTGGTTATGAGCCCACGTTGGGGATTGTTTGCTTGTTTGGTTCGCTGGTCTCTTTTGACTTGCAGGGCAGTGAAGCACTCTGTCAACACTGTGGGGAGGAACAGAGAAAGAGCCAAAAACATTCCAAACTCTCTCTCACTGTACATGTGTGCAGTTCAAAGCACTGTGAGAACAGCAAGGCTTATTTGGGCTAGGTTGTATTCCAGCATCTGAAGGAATAAATCACGTTTTGCCTATTTTTTCAGGCCATGTTAAATGAAATGTATTTATCATTGTTCAATTTCTCCAACACATTCTCACTCCCAACTCGTCAAATACCACAGCTTGTTAGTGGCCCCGGGGCCGCTGCTAGCCATTTGGGTGCCCTAGGCGTAATTGCTTTGTGGTGCCCCACCCCAAAAAAATGTATGTATATCTTTGTATAGCCTATAATGGTCTAATGATGCCAATTGTAGTTGTGCACTTGTGCTTCATCTTAAATTTAAGATGTGTCAAGTTTCCACTTGTTAAATGCATAGTGTCTTTTCATTACAAACGTCTATGTTCACAAGAAACATACAGTTTCCACTTGTTACATGCAGTCTCTTTTCAAAATAAACTTTTAATGTAAGCTTACTTAAGTTTTTAGGTTTACTTACGCAACAAAACTACGTGGTTAGGTTTACGAAAAGATTGTGGTTTGGGTTCAAATAAGCAAGTTAGTAAGTAGGTTTGTTACATAAAATAGCTCTGCTTGTCATGCAACTGCTGTTGGTAAAGTCCGGAAGTTACGTTAACAAAACTATGGTAAATGTTGACTTTGTTTCACACGGGACATGGACAGCGGTGTCCTGGGGGGAAAGTCCTGTGTTACTGTGCTGTGAATCCATTCATTCATCATATTTAAACTGTGTCAGTTGCTTTGCCCGTCTAATAATGATGCGGATGGATTTATATTAGAGCTCATTGAAAGCACTGACCAAGCTGAGGTATTTGACACGTTGGGAGTGAGATGGGGATGATTTCTTACGCCTTTATCTCTACTGATCATGAGTCAGTATACAGTCTTTGACCGGAAGATGGTCTCTGGTGGAGATAAGCATCCAAAGCTGCCATTCTTGTCTTCCTTCTCACCGAGCGCCAATCCATTGCCAAGCTTGTGCTGTTCCTCACTTTCGTCCTCTGACTGGCTGCTCTCTTCGTCCTCCTCCTCCTCTTCCTCTTCATTGTCACTTCTCTCATCTCTGGTCAGCTGTGACGCAAGAAAAGACAGAAATACAGTAGATGGATTTGTCAACTATATGTCTTGTGTTTAGGGTAGGCTGGATGTTACTTCTACGTTAATGGGTTACACCGTTGGCTATGCTGTCGCTGACATATGTCTCCTGAAAAATGTAACTACAAGTCGGAGCTACAGCAGCTACAGTTCAGAGATACCACAGAAAGACAACAAGAACCAGGGTTGGTCAGCTTGGCTTTTTTCTGATAGTGGCGGAGATTGTCAACAGTGAAGACAACATGAAGGAAGTTGAAGAAAGACTGTTATAGTCTACTTTACGTTATTACACAGCTGTGTTGAATATTCGATTCTGATTGGTCAATCACGGCATTCTGCGCTCTGTAATTTCTTTGTGAATGAGTATTTAGATTAGATCCTGATGGGCAGTTGGTACCTTGTATGGCAGCCTCTGCCATCAGTGTGTGAATGTGTGTGTGAATGGGTGACTGCTGACATGTAGTGTAAAGAGCTTTGCGTGGTCGGAAGACTAGAAAAGCGCTATATAAATGCGAGTCTGTTTACCATTTGTACCAGAGAGTAAACATAACTACTGTTACTGATAACGGCCGATCATGTGTAATTCATGCATTGCAGCGGGTAAAATCAGGTGAAATCTGACACTCAACTAAAGGCCAGAACCTATGCTATGGTGGGGCTGCCGTTAAATCCTTACATTGACTATAAATCCAGCTTTAGGGTGAAATCATTATGTCAAATGTATTCCAAAAAATATCGCAGGGAGATAATGAGAGAAATCTTTGACAGTGTTTCAAAAACAGCCACCATTTTGTCCAGTTTAAAGGTCAACAACAGAGACCAATTACAACCCAGCAAATGGTAAATCCATCCAGTCTGGTGTGGAAGGGTTTATGTTCGTGATCTGCCCAACAGCCCAATTATAATGATGTCTTTGATGTCTCAATGGCTTTACCAGACCACCATGAAAAAAAGAAAGAATAGAAATTGTGGTACAGTGTTGCCAAGCAAACATATTTTACCATTAAACATATTTGGAAATATTGATAGATGACAGACTTTTCTTACTGAGCAGACTTACAGTGCCAAAGATGAATTTTCGGATCATGCGGAGAATGAGGTGGGCCCAGAATATGTGCAGACAGAGAAGGACCACCAGCATCACGTTGAAGAAGTAGTAGCCAAAGAAGGCAGGGTAGTGGTGAATGGGGTAGACCCAGGTACAGTGGATCAGCCTGAAACACAGCAGAATAGAAACAAGTCAGACTCTTTAATATCCAGCGTTCTGACCTGTGTCCTGTGTAATTAGATTGTGAAATGCTGTAGAACATTTATTTGAGCAGATGGGGATTGGATGGGCTGGGTGTTGACCCAAAAGGAGGTCTTATTTTTAGTATTCGTTTTAAGCAAAGAACTTCTTCAGCAAATACCATCACCTCTTATATACACTTAGTATATTAGGTCCACCTATCTTCATTTTATTTATTTATCCTTTATTTAGCCAGGAAGGTCCCATTGAGAGACAAGATCTCTTCTTCCAGTAGTCCTGGTCAAGACGGCAGCAATTTCAATTTCACATGTTATGAAATAGTAAAAGTGAGAGAGAGGCGTATAGGCCATACCAGTGATGTCCATAACACATTCCACCAAGGATTATGTCAAACAGAAACATGTTTCCTCCAGGGCAAAGGGCAGTTTGTAAGACCTTGAAAGGGATTCGAATAGTGTAAGGCAGTACTTCTAAGGTAATGATATTTTCCAACTCATTCCATGCCCAGGGTGCATAAAAAGTAGGGGTGTAACGATACGTTTTTACAACAAGACTATATGATTTCCATGGTTCCGATACGATTTAAGGACGATATTTGGCTCATCTAGAGCAATACGATACGATTCAATGATTTGAAATCGATACAGTAACTTTTAAAAACTCACTTTAAAAATTCAGTCAGTGTGAAATAAATCACTGATACTGGACAGAGCAGGTCAGGATTCCTCAAAGTTCTTCTTGAAAGGGAATCAGGGATAAATTAATTATGGATATAAACAACTAAACAACGATTAATGGCAAATACATACGGCTTTTATTAGAAAATGATAAAAAGTGCAACTGCAGGACCTGCTGATTCAGTTCTCAAGATACAAGGCAGAGCAATATTTAACAAAGAATATAATAAACCAACTTCTATTCAAGTTAAATGAACAGTGGCTTAACCTGCTGCTTCTGTCCTCATTTTCAGTATAAACGGTAGATCAATAATACAGAGATTAACTGATAGTGATCAAACAGCTGATAGTGATCAAACAGCTGATAGCGATCAAACAGCTGATAGTGATCAAACAGCTTGGGACAGAATCATTCCTACACAAACGCTGATTAAATAATCTGCTGATAGTAATCCAGTAGTCCATCTACAGTGTTCATTTGGGGTCTTTTCATACATGAAAACATACGGGAAAACATTTTAAAACTACGTTAGACTAACGTTAGTTGAATTTCTGTTTTGTTTTTTACTTTACTCCCGTCGTGATAATTTGCCTCGCAGACCGTCTGCTCTCCGGCTGGATACGTGAGGCTGATGCTGCGTTCACATAGATATCATGACGGGGAAAGGAAAGTCATTTTCTCTGAATGAAAAAACGACAGCGCACGGGGAAAGTGCTTATGCGTGAAGCCGCCCCCGTCAAGTGGACTGAAAGCGCCTGCTCACGTAATGCCCCCAAAATGAAACTCCGTCGACCGGCTCCTCTGTATCCGCAGCGCCGGCAGCTCATGCAGAACCAGTGCCCGTCTCCCTCCACGCCGTTACCGGGTGAGAGAGCGAGGAATCCAGTGCTCCGTTCGTCTGCATGTATGCCATACTCGCGCTGCAGAGGGCAGAGCTGGCAGATGTCTGGAGAGTGAACCGGAGTCACGTTTAACATTTCTCTACTAATAAAAGTACTAAAAAACACTTTCATATAACGTTTGTTGTCTTTAAATACAAGGTGCAAATCCCTAGTATCCATACAATTGATTTTTGCGTTTCAAATCGATTTTATATCGATATACGTCTCCTGTGAAAGGACAACTTGCCGAGTACCTATCGATGTAGTTGGATCGTAGGAATATAAATCGATACATCGATGTAGTAGATGAATCGTTACACCCCTAATAAAAAGAGGAGGCAGTTTTACCACACTCTGAGCACAGCTGGGGACATTTAAAAGAATCAAATTTGTAGTTCTAGTGCTGTAGTTGCTGGTGTGAAAGTACTGGAGTTTCTCCAATACATTCAGTAGTATAGTTTGGTGGCAGCTGAATCAGATGCAGAGCAAAAAAAATCATTTGATGGTGATGTTGACAGGAAATGGATCCCTTGTTGTACTCGAACTGCAGGGGATGTTGGTCAGCATCTTAAATGCCACCAGGACACCTCAGAAAGGTGTTCCTAAAGGTATGTTCAGATAGACAGCAGCTTCCATTGTTTCCAATGTTGACACACCAGCTGCGAGCTGTCGAGGTAAGCAGCAGTGAGGCTGGCTGCTGCTCTTTTGATCATGCAGGGCGAATTTGCCATTACCCAACATGTTCTCATCCTAACTCGTCACACACTGCCGCTTTGTCACGCTCCTTGGCGTCACTTTAGGATTAGGCAACACAACCACTTTAGTTAGGTTTAGGAAAGAACTACATGGTTGGGCTTAAAACATCTATGTTTGTACAGTGAAAATGACGCTGAACGTTGTGAACATGGGACACGAACAAACAGCTGATTGTAACGTGATGCACAGGATATGAACAGTGGTCTCCATTTCTACCCACTGCAGCTTTA
>CAKAOI010013825.1:35692-54788 GCA_916701655.1 Sebastiscus albofasciatus
TAAAAGTGCTAAAAAACACTTTCATATAACGTTTGTCGTCTTTAAATACAAGGTGCAAATCCTTAGTATCCATACAATTGATTTTTGCGTTTCAAATCGATTTTATATCGACATACTTCTCCTGTGAAAGGACAACTTGCCGAGTATCTATCGATGTAGTTGGATCGTAGGAATATAAATCGATACATCGATGTAGTAGATGAATCGTTACACCCCTAATAAAAAGAGGAGGCAGTTTTACCACACTCTGAGCACAGCTGGGGACATTTAAAAGAATCAAATTTGTAGTTCTAGTGCTGTAGTTGCTGGTATGAAAGTACTGGAGTTTCTCCAATACATTCAGTTGTATAGTTTGGTGGCAGCTGAATCAGACGCAGAGCAAACTTCCAAAGGTTTAAAAACTTAAGGTTAAAAAGTTAATGCAATGTAATCTAACAGACCTGAAGACCTTCAACTACCTCCCACTTTGTGAATGTCTAATGTCACTTTGTTTTGAAACAGCTTTAGAGGAGTGCCCTAGTAGCTCACCCCGTGTACCGAGGCTGAGTCCTTATACCACAGCAGCCTGGATTCAAATCCAACCTGCAGCCCTTTGCTGCTTGCCAAAAAAAATCATTTGATGGTGATGTTGACAGGAAATGGGTCCCTTGTTGTACTCGAACTGCAGTGGATGTTGGTCAGCATCTTAAATGCCACCAGGACACCTCAGAAAGGTGTTCCTAAAGGTATGTTCAGATAGACAGCAGCTTCCATTGTTTCCAATGTTGACACACCAGCCGCGAGCTGTCGAGGTAAGTAGCAGTGAGGCTGGCTGCTGCTCTTTTGATCATGCAGGGCGAATTTGCCATTACCCAGCATGTTCTCATCCTAACTCGTCACACACTGCCGCTTTGTCACGCTCCTTGGCGTCACTTTAGGATTAGGCAACACAACCACTTTAGTTAGGTTTAGGAAAGAACTACATGGTTGGGCTTAAAACGTCTATGTTTGTACAGTGAAAATGATGCTGAACGTTGTGAACATGGGACACGAACAAACAGCTGATTGTAACGTGATGCACAGGATATGAACAGTGGTCTCCATTTCTACCCACTGCAGCTTTAATCATTTGATTTTATTTGCACTCTTTCTTACTTTGTACTGCAACTGCTGCGCAACAATTTTCCTTCAGATAAATAAAGTTCTGTCTTATCTTAAGTGATGTGCAGAATACTGTAATAAGGTGTCTTCAGTGTGTGATTAGTAACATTTTCTTTTCTCAGTTTATAAGAAATAAACTAATATTTAAATGTCCCAATCTAACAGAATCTATGGAAAGAAACTGAAGTATCATACTTTAGAGCTTACTGTCATTCATGCATACACATAAATACGTATTCAGATTCTCTCTCTCACACACAGACACCTCATTTATGAACTTACCAGAATGGGAAGATGATCAGTCGTGTTACCATAAACACCACGGAAAACACAACAAAAAGACTTTGGCAGGTTTTCTCCCATTTGGCATAGTTGAATAATTTGGCAGACTGAAAGAGAAAAATGAGTTGTATTATTAATTAGTGTGCAGGCGTCACCTTTTTCTTTTCTTTTTTGTATTGTTAATTAACCACATTTCAAAACACAGACCGAGTTTGAACTGAATTAAATTGTCCATTTTCTGCTGTATCATGGTATAATCTAAATCAGTCACTTATCCATAAAGAATTACATTCGTATTGGGCGATCCTGCCAACATTCAGTGCCAACACATTCAGTGCCAATGCAGGAAGCAGTGTGTCCTTTAGAGAGGTGCAGTATAGCGTGTGGAGACTGGGGTGGTGGATGGGTATGGCAAGCCATCAATTTAGCATGGGTGTGTTACATAAGGCTACATACGGCTCTATTAAGCTTTATTGCTGTTCTCCACCTGTCCACCAGATGACCTCGGACTTTACTCAACCTGTTCTCCAACATCCTCCTGTACCTGTACCTGTACCTGTACCTGTACCTGTACCTGTACCTATGCCTGTACCTGTACCTGTACCTATACCTGTACCTGTACCTATACCTGTACCTGTACCTGTACCTATATCTGTACCTGTACCTGCCTGTAAGCTTATGTATCTTCTCTTCTTCATTAAATCTCTGAACTCTTCCTGTCTGCAGGGAATGAAATTAGCACCTGCCACCTGCAGGGTAAATGTTGGCTGTGGCAGGTAAAAATTTCAGGTCACCTGCCACCGTGGCAGACAGGTTTTCCTTATATTAAGAAATATCATTTTTAAAAAGCAATTCCTAAAGCCTATATTAAATATAGGGTAAAATGACCCCAATATTTACCTCAAAATGTTTCAAAAATTACTTTGTTATAAACATTATTTGATAATTATCTATCTATCTATTTCCCAATAGCTGGTAATTTATTTAATACATTTCCAGGAAAAGAATTTACAAAGTTAAATGATCTGCTTTATTTCCATGTCTGCTGGTAAATTGATAATAATTAGCAAATAACTTCTTTGAAATTTCTCAAAAAAAACCCTCCCTGAATCATGACATCAGCTACCAGGTTCCATCTGTGTAGACAATAAGTCACACAATGGTGAGATTTATGTCTGATCATAAGTGTCTTCTATTAGTTTTGGTTTTTCCACTTCCGATGAAGAGTAGCCTCTTCTCAAGCCTAAGGGCCCTATTTTAATCATGAGATGCTATTTTAGCATCTCATGATTAAATTATGTTTATAATAAAGTTATTTTTGATAAATGTTGAGGTAAATATTGGGGGTATTTGGCAGTAATTCCAAAGAAATTTCAAATAGGTAACTTGCTAATTATCACCTAATTACCATGAAAATTGCGGACCTGTAAAATGAAGTGTTACCAAATATAGTCATGGATTAAGGTTACATGATATATTCCATAATTCTACAGTCTGGTACCACTGACTCAGTGTTTACAATTTTAAAACCTAGATTTCAGAAGTGGCAGACCAAAAAAATGTACTGGTAGACCGGTAGAAATGTTCAGTGACCTGCCACAGTGGCAGGTTAGTGTTAAAAATGTTACTTCCAGACCCTGCTGCCTGCATGGACTGACTGCATTTGGGTCCTTGCCCGACAGAACAATCTGGCCAGAAATTGGCCCAGCAGATGATTCGTCTTTTGTGGATGAACTTAAATGAGTTGGCTCATGTCATTCGGTGCCTTCTGATCTACTGCAAAAAAAACACATCCAGTATTGAGAAGAAGAATGCAACTTTGTCACTGGCCCTCCAGCAAGTGTCTTCAAAGCCTTGGCTAGTGAGGTTGCTACCTGGATGGGCAGAGAAAAAACTCTAGCATCCTTGTCTGTTAGTGCTGGGCCTGCTAAGCCTCCAGCCTGCTTCCCAGCTTGCACCCAAGCCTGCTAGCCCCTAGCCCGCACCCCAGCCTGCTAGCCCCTAGCCCGCACCCCAGCCTGCTAGCCCCTAGCCCGCACCCCAGCCTGCTAGCCCCTAACCCGCACCCCAGCTGCCCTGAGCCAGTCAGCCCGCCTCCTGGCCACTCCCCTGGCCGCCCTCCAGAGCAACTGGCCGGCCTCCTGGCTGTAGTTGAACAACTATTAATTGTTGTTCAACCACAGCCGGGAGTGTAAACTGCCTAACCTTTCCTCCAGTCCGAACCACAGTATATGGTATTATTACCACAATACAACCTTAAACATTTCATGCACTGATATTGTAAAAAAAAAAAAAAAAAGGTTAATAATTGTTAACACTGAATATAATGAGGTTTTGCAGGGTCATCCAGTATCAACAGGTGAAGGCTCTTTAAAGTTGTGTGGCAGTGACTGACCTCCAGTAAAACATCAGAGGCATCATGGATAATCATGACCAGCGTTCCTATACGGATGTAGTTGACACACCAGGAAAATGATAAGAGGAGCAGTGTGGCCAAGTGGTGGATGATTTGCTCCCTGAAGTCCTATAGGAGGAAAAACAAAACAAAATCAGTCAATTAATATGGAGAACATGTTAAGTCTTTACCAGACTACTAAACCAGAGTCCCACTAGCTCCATCTTGAGGCTACAATGTTAATTACGGAGGAGGTGCTAGACGAAGGGGGTCAGTGAAATCAAAAGGGCTCATCCTCAGGGGAGCTTGAATGTTTTCAGCAAATGTTATACCAATCTACCAAATAGATTTTTTTTATTTAGCATAGTTCTGGTTGAGCTTATGTTTCAATTTATGTTGATGGCCTTAGTCTATAATTACATCATATTTATATGAAAATAACAAAGCAGCATTTTTTGTTTGCGCTAATGACTGTAGAAGACCTATAATATTCTTTCAATTAAGATTTGTCAATGAAGAAGTGTTTATGTTCCTTATGTAAGCCATACTTTTGCTAAGACAAACATTTGTTAACTTATTTTTGCCAAATAAATGAAAAGCATGTTGAAATCAGAACATGACCTCCTCGCTTAAATGTACCGAACCAAACCGAAAACCGTGACCCCTACTGCCTCAACACAACCACGACTCACCTTTCTCTTGACATCGAAGGCGACGCTTAAGAGAAGAGAGCCATAGAAACTCATCTCCAAGATATAATACCAGTACTGAGACTCCAGCATGGACTGCAGACAGAGAGACAAACAGAAACAGAGACAGGATCAGGATGAGATGGACAGCATGTAACAGGAAGCTACAGTGAATCTCAGTGACACTAGACACAATGTCCCAACCCCTTTAGCTGAAAGGAAGGAGCTGTAGAAGAATTCTATTGTTCCCTCAACTCCATTTCTCAAAGTACAGGCTGATAATGAAGCTATGGGAGTAAGAACCATTAGAATTAGTAATTAATAGTCTGCACATCCTGTTTTTAGCTCATCATTAGCTTTATTGAGAATGCCTTTTTGATAATATGTATACATATGTAACTCGTTCCCTGATGTTTTATTGTGACGGCATATTAACATTGTGTTTACAGAATGTTTTGTTTTTCTCAGACGCCCTATCGGTGTGTACATCATTTGTAGAATCAGTGATTATGGACAATAGTGGTGAGAGAATGTGTGACTTGTGCGCTTAAGATATCAAATTGGTTAACTCATAAAAGCCGGAGAAAATCAATTACACTGCGTCTGCAGCTTTTTCTTCATTTTTCATCTGACCCTAGAGGAGCTCTCCGCTCGCCCACTTTTTTTTCTTTTTGTTTTGTAACTTTCTTACTCATTTTAGGTCAAGTATATTTTTAACTTCTGAAGCAAGCAATACTTAATGGTACCCTAGATCAACAAATCAAGTGGCTGTGTTGCTGATAGTCTAACCTACTTTAGCTGCAGTAGCCTATACTGGCTTAAAAGACTTTTGACCAGTATCCCGAGGCCAGCTGAATTACCGCTATCGACTACCTCTTTCCCAGCAAACCGTTGCTTTAGTGGGCAGAAGTGACCTTCTGGAGCCACTGGGAACTGACATCTCTGCACAAAAGCAGGACAATTTCATCTGCTGATATGATTAATAGTTGGTGTTGGCTAGCACTCTGAATTACTAATATCTAAATTCATAGGTGTAACGTTAGCTCACATTCCGATCACATAATTTCTTCCCACTTCCCATCTCCTTCAATATCGCTACCTTTACCATTCAAAAAATCCATTTCATTCATTAATTTCATGTCGATGTTCATTCATATTTTTGCTAAAGTCGTTGTCTGTCCTATTTGTTTCAAAGCAGAAACTAGGATCAATGCTTTCAGAACTTACTGTTCAGATTATGAGATTGATTCATTTGTTATTAAACAAGCATTTTCATCTGTTTTCCTCCAGAAAGAGGTGGTGCCCCAAAGATTAACAAGTGTGTTAATTAAGTTCTAAAGTAGTCATTATCCGCTACAATGTATAATGCGGGCCTGCTCGCTGGCATGTTAGTGGTAGGGTTAGCGGTAAAAATGATGATCAACAATGCTTTGAATGAAGGTTTGGGATAAGGTTGGGTGTCAGGGTTTTGATTTTGGTGCCATGGCCTACTAATCTGCGGGCGAGTGTATTGGATGTTGTGGATGTATGGTCTATGTGATGGGCTTAGTTTCTATCTGGGTGGATGGGTGAACATGGAAAGGTCAGTTCTCGGAGGAGAGAGCCTGGGTTCAACTCCCGGCCCCACCAACACACTGGCTTGATTCGCCCCACAAGGATGACCAGGGCTCAGTCCCGAGGCAAAGTCCATTTTCAAGGACCAGAAAGCAGAAGAAGGAGTGGCTCGATATGGAGCGGGTCACAGCAGTTTCGTTATTGTGAGTGGTGTTTTAAGAACAAGGTTGGTTTCTGATGTTTAAAAAAGAGACGTGAGTGAATGTAATGTTACTTTAACCCCTTAAAACCCACCTGCCCGCTGGTTAGGGGTAGGGTCTGTGGTAAACATGATGATCAACTATGCTTTGAATGATGGTTAGAGTTATTTTTAGAAATGGGTGGACCATAAAGCTTCAGTAGGCAGTATATTTTTGGCATCATTGGGCAAAAATTCCATAATAACCTTTCAGCATATTGTAATTCAAGTGTTCTGAGAGAAAACTAGACTTCTGCACCTCCTCATGGCTCTGTTTTCAGGCCAACTCAGGCTCATCAAGTTTGTTCTATTATCCATCAAAGTGAAGATTGGCCAGAAGTACAAGTACAAGGTTTTATAGAATCAGTAGAAAACTTTATTTATAATTAATAATATTTTCTAATGACGATTATGGTGTATAAAAAGTAAGCTATACAAACCTGCTTTGGAAAACCTGTCCATACTTCTCGAGTGTCATAAAACCACTCTTTCTGCAAAAACATGGGAAGTAAGTGTTATTATATTTGTATGGTTTATTTGGAATGAAGAGGGCTATAGATTTTATGAAAGACATGGAGACACACCCACAAGGCTGCTAGTAACTTTAACATTTAACCACAGATATGGCGAGGTGCCTTTCACAGTAAATCGTATGTTTCTGGCTGAGATGGGCTCATGTTCCAATCAAATAAGCTACTCACATCGTACAGGGCTACTAGTCCTCCAATGAACGCCAACAGGTAGAAGACAAACCTCCAGCTGTAGGAAGCAGAGCAGAGATACAGTATGTATAGACTATGGCTATTGGAGGTATTGCATTATTATCATCATATTATCACACACACACACACAGAGCAGTGACCTGGCCTCTCTGAACTTCTTCAGTTTTCCGGGATGGTCCTGACTGCGTCTTCTTCTGAACCAGCGTGCGACTTGTCTCACTGACAAACTGCTTTTCTTAGACAGCCCATCAATGTCTGCCTGGAAGGGAGTGAACACACACACACACACACACAAACAGAGTGATTAAAATGTGTGTAATGTAGATGTATGTCTATCTCCCACCAGAAAGAACATTATGGTGTTTTATTAGTCACATAAAAACCAGGTGCATGTGATATGAGCGCACAAAAAGGTTTTCACAAGCGGAAAAATAGGATGGTATTATTGGAGCAAAACACCGGTGCTCTGTACCAGGGGAATCTGTAGTTGTAGAACATAGTCACACGTGTATTAGTACATTTGAAGTCACAGAGAAAAATGCTTTAGGAGTTGCAAACTTTTTTTTTTTTCTCTCACACAAAAACAACAGCTATACCTTCTCAAATGTTTCATTGCAGGTGCACAAATCCTATTCTACAAATCACAAATCAGACCAATAACCAATAATGAGACCTTTTAGAGTTAAAGTTGAAGTTGGTCACATCTTAAAAAAATTACAAAATAATTTGTGAAATCTATTTTTTCATTTGGGTTAACTGAATTTAATCTACAGTATCTAGACATGAGATGAATTATTATTGTTTTTATGCCCTGTTTTCACGGTTTTGGCAGTGGATTAGGGTTAGAGTTAGAGAGAGAATAATGATATAATATATATAATTTATAATGAACATCATGCTGTGTTGAAGAAGACTTGAAACCAGCAATTGAGACCATAAACCCATGTTTACAATGTTTACTGAGGTAATAAATTAAGTGAGGAGTAGGCTCATTTTCTCATAGACGTCTATATAATCAGACTTCTTTTTATAACCAGAGGAATCGCCTCCTGATGGCCATTAGAAAGAAAGTTTAAGGCACATTAGCTTCCCTTTTCAGAACTGGAGGTTGCCTCCTGGTGTTCTCAGGGCTAATATTTGAGTAGGAATTTGTTTACCTGAGCAGGATTTCTGCACCGAGTAACGTAGAAATGTTCCAGAATGGGGTTGTCTTCTGCTTTCAGACGGCCTCTCTGCTTGATCCCAGCGGAGACTGCGAGTGGTGTTGCTATCCACCTGGAACACAGTTCACAGACACAGGGTTCAATTCTAACAATGTCAGAGTCAGCAGAGGACATACAGTGCATGATGAAGATGTAGTTTTATTGAAGGCATGTTTATTTACATATAACATATATACATCAGAAACTGACCTATTGTAAATTCTGTACCACTTCCTGTGTCCTTGCGATGCTAGCAAACACACACAGAACACGCATTATGTTGCTGTATTTTAAGTGCAGACCACACAACTTCCTGTTGGGTTTAGACACAAACCCAAGCGATTTTTTTAAAGTCTACATATGATACATGCCCCTACCAAATTTGGTACATCTAGGTGAAACATACCGCGGGGGCTGCTTCATCAAAATATTCTAGGGGTCGCTAACGGGCCTCCTTGCCACACCCAAGCACAAGAACCATATCCGTTAACACATTTTTAAACTTTTAATGAGTGTGCCAAGTTTTGTTTGTTTTTAAGCAACCCTAGCCCTTCAAATACATCTTCCCGTTTCATGGCGAACAATGCATCGCCACTGCAACGCCAATTAACAAAAAACAAAAAGTTTCACAGTCTGGCATCATGAAGGTCTTCCAATTTCCGTGACCAAATTTGAGGTGGATCTGGTTAACCTGTTAAGAGTAGTACGCCAAAGTATAGCGACGGAGCCGGTGACACCAACAGACTTAATAAACTGGTTAAGAAGGCCAGCTCTGTAATTGGCTGCAAACCAGATACCTTTGATGTAGTGGTGGAGAGGAGGACACTGACCAAACTGTTATCCATCGTGGATAATCCTGACCACCCGCTCCACCACCTACTGGACAGACAGCAGGGCTCTTTCTCTAAAAGACTGATTCAGCTTTGCTGTCACAAGGACCAATACAGGAAATCCCTCCTGCCTAAAGCAATAACCCTCTATAACCCATCACCTCTGTCTAACAGAGAACTCTCAGCTTTATAGCTTCTATCTCAACCAGACGCCATTCTGTTTTAGTCCTGTAATATTCTTGCGCATGTTGAATTTTGCACATCTACATTTGCACATTTACTATCTCCATTATTTTTGTATTAAAGAAGAAAACATTGTAACTTGCACACTTTGCTATAGAATGTTATTGCACACTGAACAATGTATATAGTGGGTTATTCTATGTTTCTAATTTAGAGTTTTTTAGGCTAGTTGTACTAGTCGGGTATATTTATAGTGTATTCAAAAATTCTTTATATTTTGTACTCTATGGATATCTTGTGCATTGCTTGGATAACCTGCTGCAATAATTTCTCAATTTGGGATCAATAAAGTACATCTATCTATCTATAGAGTTAGGGTTACAATTTCGTAACCTTCGTTCTCTGCATGTCCATCACTGTGTGGTTTGGATCGGCCACCGAACAAGACAGGAACAGACTACAACGGGCAGTCAGAACTGCAGAGAAAAGGATCGGTGCTAGCTTGATCTCCATCAAGGATTTATACTCCTCCAGAGTTAGGAAACAGGCTCGTAACATCACTGCAGATCCGTCTCATCCAGGACACAACCTGTTTGAACTTCACCCCTCTGGTAGGCGCTGCAGAACACTCTACTAAACTATAACCCTTTAACACCAAAATATTCACTGCTGCCATTATAGATTATAATATCACGGGGAAAACTAAACTGAGAAAAATTCCTTGTATGTGCACACATACTTGGCCAATAAAGGTGATTCTGATTCCGACCTGGTCTAGTATGACCAGTAGCGTATGGTGGCTAATGTTAGGTAATGTAATGAAACTTAAAAATCATTCAACCTTTATTTTAACTCAGAAAGACATTTAGGTAGAGACCTCCTTTACAATATAGCTAAGTAAAAAAAATGCTAGGCACTAACATACATCAATAAGAAACTTGGATGAAAATGGCAATAAAGAGTAGAAATATTAAAAAGCCAAACCAATAAAATAATAACAACCATCATCAGCATATTGATGTATGTTACACCCAGTTACAGAAGAAGCAATGTTTTCTATATAAAGAGTGAAAGGAACACGACCTTGATTGAGCCTTGTGGGACACCTTTTGCAATTTGCACAAATTTAATATTTCCAATAACCACACACTGCTGTCTGGCCATGAGGTAACTCTGAAACCATTTGTATGTAATATTATCCAATGTGATACTATTGAGTCTTTCTAAAAGCATTGCACAATCAACTGTATTGAAAGATCAATACAAAGAGCTGCACAGTGTTTCACCACCAGACTTTAAACTGTAATATACCGTCTAATCTTTAGACAGAGAGTGAGGTGCTGTTCATACAGTATAACCATGTGGGAGAGTAGGTGCACAGAATGTGGATCTTACCTTTCAAACAGGTATCTGATGAGTAAGAAGGCGAAGGTGTAGGGGACAGTGACGTAGAGGTGTGAGGCTTTGGCATAGACCCGGTCCTCCCTGTCCTCCAGGTCGGCCCACGTCAGATTCACAGGAAGCCAGATTCTGTCCCACCAGAACCACTCATACACCGTGTCAAACATCCCTCCACCCCCAACAGAGCCACTGTACAGGCCTGTACTACAAAAGCAGAATTTGGAGTTAGCAAGGTTACTTCAGGGTTTAACCCTTCAGCACTGTATGTAAGTCATATTTATAAGGCAGGACTATGATATGACAAACAAAGAATTTTGAAATTTAGAATTTAGAAATTTGTTCACAACAAATTCTCAAGAAACAAAGAGGTGATGAACTGATCCAAAGAAATCCAAGGAATTTAACACAGAATATGTCAACGAGGTTCACTTTAATCTGGAAGTTCCTTTCAATACTGCCATGGAGCCTGGTCCCACTGGAAATGTGTACTTGCACCAAAATTAGGTGCAGTATTACATATGAATATAAAGAAAAAGACAAACATCTACAAAAACAGAAAGTGACTTAACACCAGTGTAGATTTAAAATATATAATAACACTGATGACAAAGATCAAATATCCAGCCAGTTCTCATTCCCAGGGCATCATATAATGGCGCTTTGACAACGGCGTCGGTGTTTGATGAAATCTGTCTGGAGTCGCAAAACATTTGAGCATTGTGATGAAGGTAACACCATTTATACAGTAGTCTAAGTATATAGTATATAAGTCTAATGTAGTGAGGGCCCAAGTGCAAATGTACGACGAAGTATTAGGGCCACATTGAGGGAAAAATATCTGAGATTTTGAGAATAAAGTCATATCGTCGTACCATAGACCTACAACAATGATAAATAAAAATAAAAATGTAAACAAAAAAACAGTTATTCATTTAATTTCCACAAATTCTTTTTTTTAAATCCATAGGGAGCCGCTGGAAAGGGACTAAAGAGCCGCATGTGGTTCCGGAGCCGCAGGTTGCTGACCCCTGCATCAACTACAATGTAAACCCATCCGTGGCAACAGTAAACACTCACAGTGCGCCGGGAGTGTGGTGACGTAGTTTCAAGAGCAAAAAGACACACACAGGGCGGGCCGGAGGGGTGGTGGGTAGGTCCAAAAAACACAAGGTTTTCATCCAGGAGACTGCTATTTGTGTCCCATACGGTAAGTTTCACTTTGACGTCACAATCAGCTGTTCGTTCGTGTGCCGTGTTCACAACGTTCAGTTTCATTTTCACTTTACAAGTACTTTCACTTCACAGTAGTACTTTTAAGCCCAACCATGTATTTTTTAATAATTTTGTTGCCTAAACCTAAAGTGACACCTAATGCCCTGTTCAGACCTGGTATTAACACCGCTGCTTTTGCCAGACAACAGCCTGTAGGGGTACAGCACTCCAGACAGCCGGGGAGGACAGAGAACAGGTGGACGGACGGACTGTTGTCAGCCCCACGCAAAGCAGTGGAACAAAAACACAGACACATCTCTGACAGTATGATAATAATGAACTTCCTGTTCCCAGTCTGATAGTCTGTAGATATGTAGCCTATAAACAAGATATATTTGAATAAAATACAGCTGCACCGACAGGATACAGTAGCGCACAGAGACCGTTTCCATGCCGACAAGCACCCGTGTCTGCCTGTTTATTCACCCGAGGAGTGCGGTGATCCCGCGGTTCCCGGTGGGACATCAGATGAGAAGGCGGTCCTTAATGTGGCCCAGGACACATTCACTACACACTGCTAAAAGAATGTGGTCATATGAGGTCTAGACCACCTCTGAATGTGATCTGAAAGATCCGATCTCAATGCGTCCTCAATGCGTCTTAAGTTCGTTCACACTTGTACTTAAATCTGTCCACTTGTGATCCGATCACTGAGGACGCATGTTAATACCAGGTCTGAACAGGGCCAGAGTGATTTTGATGCCGAAACCTAAAGTGATACCAAGGCGGCAGTATGTGACGGGTCGGGATGAGAACGTGTTGAAATATCTGGCTGGCCTTGTGACTGAGCTTGTTAAAGGCCACAGGTATCTGCAACATTCTGGGTTTGACACCAGAGTTAGAAGCAGGAGAAACGTTTGACGTATGTCCTGGATGAGCTTTCACTTAGAGTGCTTTATCTTTTACTCTATGTCAAGCAGCATGACTTGCACAAATCCCTTGTGAAATACTTTAACTATGAGTTACATTTATATGGCAGAGATGGGGGGGTAAGGTAAGATTAGCAGACAGCAGTCAGATAATGCTATAATGTAGTGTGCATAAAGGTCTATTTCCTAAACAAATATTGACCCAGTGATCCCTCCCTTATTCTCAAGATCGCTTCCACACCTATTTCAACCCTGCCCTCCTACACACACACACAGAGAGAGAGAGAGAGAGAGAGAGAGAGAGAGACCAAAAACCAGATAGAGGGTGAGAGAGAGAAAGAGAGAGAGAGAGAGAGAGAGAGACCAAAAACCAGATAGAGGGTGAGAGAGAGAGAGAGAGAGAGAGACCAAAAACTAGATAGAAGGTGTGAGAGAGAGAGAGAGAGAGAGAGAGAGAGAGAAAGAGAAAAAAACACTCGGTAAAAAACTAACAATGAAAGCATGGGTTGCAGTTTAGCAACAAATCGCAGTAGAAAGCAGTTAATAATGGGTTAATAATGGTGACTAATAATGGGTTTGTAGGTGTGTGCGCGTGTGTGTGTTCTACTGGGAGGTAAAATATTGATATAAATAACATGTACTGTACCAATCGTTCCCGCTGATGGCCAACGCATTGTGCTGGAGATCAAAGTCCTGACATCACTTCTCGACTAGCCTCTGTCCACAGAGCTTCTGTAGCGAGATACAATCTCTAACTGGTTTTTTTTGTTTGCATTCCAATGATCTGTTAGAGCAGCTATTCTTCTGTCCTGGGGTCCATATCAAATTATAGTAACAATAAAACTACTTACAGACAACTCACAGTGAAAACATAACATGCAACTGACATTAACGTTACAAATTAAACTAACATAATATCCATATGGTATATGCATTGCACACCTTTTTAATTCAATTGATAGTTAACTAGCCTACTACTTTTGAGTATGGTTCTTTTTCAGTTTGTATGTGGGTGGGATAGGGAGGGAATTTGCATTTGTGTTTTGTATGTTTTGTATATTTGGTTAACTAAAAAATTTGAAAATAAAATATTTGAAAAAAGAAAAAGCATTGCACACAACATTAGATATATCACGGAACAGAAGACAGACATAAATAAGCTCTGAGGAAATAAGTAAGACCATAAATCAGTACTATCACAATGACAAAAACTAGACTAATTCAAGTTTTTAATCATCTGTCTTGCTGAAAAGTGAAAGTTGTTCCTGAGTAATAATATAATGATAATATAAACATAAAATGAAGATAAAACTTTGCCATCCTTATCTAGACACAGAGTCAGGGGTCAGCAACCTTTACTATCAAAAGAGACTTTTTAGACAAAAAATAAATGAAAAATCTGTCTGGAGCAGCAAAACATTTGATCATTGTGATGAAGGTAACACAGGTTATAGTCTAAGTATATAGTATATAAGTCTGATGCAGTGAGGGCCCAAGTGCAAATGTACAACAGAGAATTAGCGCCACATTGAGAGAAAAAACATCTGAAATTTTGAGAATAAAGTCATAAATTTGCGAGAAAAAAAGTCCTAATATCACGAGAATAAATCATAACTTTACTTGAAAAAAAGTAGTAATATTACGAGAATAAAGTCAGAACTTTACGAGAAAAAAGTCGTAATGACTTTGATTTTATTCTCCAAATATTATGATTTTATTCTCATAATATTATGACTTTATTCCCGAAATCTCAGATTTATTTTTTTTCCTCAATGTGGCCCTAATACTCCGTCATACCGTAGACCTACAATGATAAATAAAAATGAAAATGTAAACAAAAAACAGTTATTCATTTCCACTCATTTTTTTTTTTTTAAATCCACAGGGAGCCACTGGAGAGGGGCTAAAGAGCCGCTTGTGGCTCCAGAGACACAGGTTGCAGACCCCTGCACAGTGAACCACATGGCATACTGTTATGTCAGGTTATGTTCCAAGGATTTTAAGTTATTGGCTTTATTACAGACGTTAATAGAATTTACAGTTGTTTTTTTTTTCCTTCTGGTAAATTAGTAAGTAAGTAATATCTCATAATTCCAGCAAGTGTACTCATAAATACCATTTATTTACTGACCTTGGACTTTTAATAAGTAAAGAGTTTAGACAGAAAAACAGACAATCCTATAAAATATGCAGGCAGATATATTCTGAAATTCATCATTCTAGATAACATTTGGAAGTTTTGTTAAGTTTCAGTTATTGTCTATATTGTGGTTTCTTTCTGATCTCTGTGGGAACACGTTGATGTCAGAGCCCTGTGTCAGCACCAGCACCAGCATTAACCTCTCCTTGCAACGTCAGCACTGATATGTGTTTCCCCCTCACCACATTAACTGCAAAGACCGGCTCTGTTGAAAAGCTCCACTAGTGACCTAATCACTGCCCTCTCTAGTCTCCTGGATTCAATTCCATTATATTCATGATTACAATAGATGTTTGAAGCCTGTCATGTCAGAACACTGACAGACACCTGATGGAGGGTTTTTTTGTTACCACAATACAGTCAAAGCATTTTCACTGAAACCCACTGGGGATTAATTTGCATTACAAAAATGTTGTAACGAACTACTCTCTGTCAGACTTCTCCAAAAAATATTAACAGTGAGTAGAAGTACAATATTTTCCTCTGAAATAAAGGACAAAATCTAGAAGAAGAATAAAACCTCTGAATCACCCCGAAAACAATCCTCAAAGATCTGTTTTTCATGACCTCAGGCTTTACAAATACACAATAAAAAATAGTGCTCCTCACTTGTCTGTTAGCTGTTTGTTTAGTGCTTCAAGTGACATTAAAGGCCTCCAGTCAAACTGCTTGTCAATCCACCTTTACATGGCCCCACAAAGGTTACCCAGCAATACAGGTAACTGTCAAACTGAGATAGAACGCAGTTCTCAAAAAACATCTTAAACCCCCCTCAACTAATCTTAACCCCAAACCTTTTGATTCAAATGGGCTCAAATGATCTCTCTGAGAACAGGGACTTCATTCATCTCAAGTCAGCCATGACAAACCTCACAGAGCTCACAGAGCCCCCTCCCCCCAAAAAAAGATTACACCAGAATAGAAAGCACTTTCACTTTCACTCACATTCAAGATAAAGCAAGCAAGGGGGCTCACCAATCATATAGTACAAGGTCACAGGCTTACCTTTCCACTGTCAGCGCTACGGGAGCAGGTTGGAGGGCTGTTGTTTCCACGCCAGCAGACTGTGCTGTGTTTGCTGTGGGATGGTAAAATCCTCTATTTCCCCGTTACAACCAGCAGCTAGCCGCTCTCCCTTTGTTTGACATTCTTTAGGGTCACACCCAGCCCAGCCACAGTTACCTGGGAAGGTTTTTTTCCTCCCCTGCAGGAAGTACAGGTAGGCTAGCGGATTGCCACAACACAAACACACACACGCACACGCACACGCACGCACGCACACACACACACACACACACACACACACACACACACACACAAAGCTTCTTTTTTTTTCTCCCTGCCCTCAAGGGATCTAATAACATTGTTTGTACTGTGTTCCTGATAAAGTACAAAAGCAGGTTCTTCCACAAAAAAACCTTAAAGGGACAGAGGAGGCAACTGGGAAGTTATGTTGACTATTACAAACTGGCAATTGATTGGCTTGGTCCATTATAAACATTTATATATTTATATATATATATATATATATATATATATATATATATATATAAACATACTGTATATATATAATGTTTTATTCATAATCAGTGACACAATCTACCAAATTTCAGCAGCTATTTTTTGTACTTACACATCAACTCAGTTGAACCAGTTCAATTGCTTTAAGCACCAACTCGTGTTTTATTGTTTACCATATTCAGTTATTATTATTTCCTTTTTTACTTTGTGTTACTTACCTCTCCTCTAGTTTCAGAAACTTCACTTCCTGCCCTTGTGTGTTTCCCTCCCGTGTGATTACTTAGCCCGCCCTTATTGGTTCCAACCTGCGCCCAATTACACTCATCTCCCCAAGTGTGTGGGTCTTTTTCATTGTGCTAACACATCTCCTTGTTTCCTTTCCTTTGCCTCCTCTCCTCGCGTCTTAGTCCCTCCCATCTGAGATGCGAGCGGAGGAGGCGAGAAAGAGATGAGAGGAGAGAGGAAACGAGGAAATTAGTTTTTAGAGACACGAGACGTCCTTTCCTCTGAAGCGTCACATGAAGCAATGTCCGTTTCTGATGACTGCATCAGCTGATCACAGAAATTATTTATTAGGCTGAATGTTTCACGGAAAACTGAAATGATGTAACTCCTATCAGGAATTATCAGCGTCACATGTGACTGAATGGAAATGATGATAAATGGTGTAAAAAATGTTTGTTACTGACAGACAGACAGACTCTCCTCTCTCTGACTTTAACCGTATCCTTAATAAAAGTTAACGGGGGATATTACAGATAATGAAAAGAAAACGTTCTAATAAATGAAGAAAGTTGATTGAAGTCTGTCTATTGTCATGTGCCAGGATCAGACTACACAAACCTAGCCTGATCTTGAGACGATTTTGTCATGGCCGACGATTTACCAGCGTGGTGGCCGATATGAACGGGAATCGGGCGTCTTTACCCGTGTAGTTTGACATGCTAAACGGCCTGTTATGCAGTCTCTAGGAACGCCCCACAACACCCGAGGAAAAGTCTAGCCTATCAGAATTTGTTTTGTCTTGACACGCCTAGTGTGACATCTCCAACTACGTGTTCCTTTGCGTTGACCAATCAGGTGCTCTCTCCAGAGGTCACTCGGTAATAAACAATTATGGCGAAAAGGAGGAGGGATGCTGAGGTTGCTGCTGTCAGGTGGGACAACGAAACTGAGGAAACGTTTGTTGAGTTATGGCAACAGCACCCCTGCCTTGACGTTTCGTCAAGGGAGTACCACGGCAGAGTCAAAAAAGACAAATGTTGGCGAGAAATAGCGGAAGCGCTTCATCAACCAGGTGAGTAGATATGCTGATATGCTAGATATGCCGGTATATCCCCGGTCCTAATTGCAGGAATATGCTAAATTATCATTACCTCAGTAGCATATGGTTAGCTAGCCACTAATTCCAGATCTAACGTTACAGTAGACGATGCAGCCAACACAGCCAACCCTGCTTCTTGTAGAATAAAGAACTGTGGAAAAAAAATGACTATATGTGAAACCGTCTTTATAGTTATCTGAATGCTACCCAGTAGATGTGTAAATAATGACCGAATGGGCCGACATTTAGTTGTAGAGGTAAAACCAGAGCTGCTTCACTGACGCTTCGTCCACACTGGGAACGTCAGGAGCACGCCGCATGGCGCCTGCGTGATTGAAATATATTTATATTGATTTTAGACAGAGAAAGGTTAAGAAACGTGTGGAAATGTCTTTATTTATGTAAAAAAAAAAACACAAAACACAAAATTCAGGCGGCAGGCGGCAATTTGAAATATAAAAATATAATGGAATATAATGTAGTAAAGCTCTCATTCTATCATTCTGTATTGCTTTCAAATATTTATTTTCCTGTAGATCAACTTCTCTTATTTAAAGGGACTGTTTGTAAGAATCAGAAATGCTTGTTAACAGCAACACCTGCGGCCGTTAAGTCAACAAAAGTCAGTGTCGGGCTCGCGCTTGTCTTTGCTCTAAATAGACATGAACGAGCATCGTTCAAAACAGTGAGGCGACACACGTCAGCTAAAACCACAATATCACTCTATAATTCAGCTGCTTGGCAGTAATGTTAGCTGACCAGACGAAGGTCATTCCATGAATAGCAGGGGACCAGGGGAGACACTGGAGTTTTGGTCGGAGACGATAACGTTTCTCTCTGTGGAGCCCCGTCACTTCACAAGACAAGGGAAACCTCTGTTGGTCTGGAGGAGCTGCAGCAGTTATTTCTGCACAAACATCCACTGTACATTCACTAGATATTCTTAGAGCTAAACTAACTCTTCTGCAGTGTGGAGTGTGCGCGCATGAACGTGAGAGTGGAGCGAAAGAGTGAGTGAGAACGAGTGCGGTGTGTGAGTGAAGGCAGGCAGAGGAGCAGAGTACAGCAGAGACTCCGGTCCTGGAGACCAAAGCTACGGTCTCCCCCGCGTCCTCCGACCGCGGCCAACACTGTTTAACAGATGGGCTTCACTAGATAGAACCAAGAGGTTTTGGTGCTTCACTGTAGTTTGTGTTGGAGTCTGAGTCTGAACAGCGTAGCCACACGCGAGCGCGCATGGGACACCGATCCGCAATGATTTATACGTGTAAAAA
>CAKAOI010013874.1:10249-34461 GCA_916701655.1 Sebastiscus albofasciatus
CACACACACACACACACACACACACACACACACACACACACACACACACACACACACACACACACACACCACTCCTACCCGCCTTATGATAATTCCTACGTATGATCTGAACCTCAGTGTGACTCTGCAGCTGTGCGTCACGTCGTGACTCTCTGTCTTATGATGACTGGCTTAGGACTTGGATTACCTCACGGCCATAAAAGTTTTATCTTTACTTCGGGGCTTTCTTTGCAGTTAATAAAGACACAGGGGACACATGTACACATACACATGCATACACCGTCACCATGAATATCTGATCTTGAACTAGTCAGAGTCACGTCAGTTGTTCTTGAGAAGCTGGAGACGACCATAGAAGGTCCAAAGGTTACAGTAGTACATTCAACTTCCTGGCAAATTACCAACAGGAGTTATTATACACTGGTTAATTAATGATTAGATACTTTAATTATTGAACGGAGACTGTTATAAATTTTTTTGTTTCAAGCATTTGCTGTTAAATTCATAACTAACATAATAAGAAAATGGGTTGAGATGTTACTGAAGCAGGATAATGCCTAAGGATGTTCCTTTACTGAGACCGAATGCACTCTAAGAAATACTGTTGCTTATTAGTGTCTAAGGGACACCATTTCTGAAAGCACAACTTTAGACACAAGTGTTTCCAAAAATGTCTACTTTAAATGCAAATGCCTTTGCTATCATGCGCAACAAAGCACAAGTCAGTGATCTGAAGTCAAATCCGCTCAGAGTGTTTTAAGAAAGTTGCCTTTTCAGTGGAACAAAGCATCTGAAAACAACATTTTCTGTGGAAAAGGGAGAGTTGAAATTCCCTCTTTGTGGATGTGGCTTCAGTGTCAGTGCCTTGTTGTCTGAGCAGCTCATGTCTACAAGAAGACATTCTCCTTCATTAGAGAACTATACTGGATAACGTCCTTCTAAATTCTAATTTTAAGGAAGCTCTAAAGTGCATAAAAACTGAGGCTGTCAGTCGATCAAAATATTTAATTGCAATTAATCGTGATTGTTTTTTGTTCAAAATGTACCTTAAAGGGAGATTTGTCAAGTATTTAATTTTCTTATCAACATGGGAGTGGGCAAATATGCTTGTTTTATGCAAATGTATGTTTATAATTATTGTTGGAAATCAATTAACAACACAAAACAATGAAACATATTGTCCAGAAACCCTCACAGGTACTGCATTTAGTATAAAAAAAGCTCAAATCATAACATGGCAAACTGCAGCCCAACAGGCAACAACAGCTGTCAGTGTGTCAGTGTGCTGACTTGACTATGACTTGCCCCAAACTGCATGTGATTATCATAAAGTGGGCATGTCTGTGAAGGGGAGACTCGTGGGTACCCATAGTATCTTGAGGTCAGAGGTCAAGGGACCCCTTTGAAAATATTCATGCCAGTTTTTCCTCACCAAAATGGAGTTTTGAGCGTTATTTAGCCTCTTTCCCGACAAGCTGAATATATGTATCATGCATCATATGTTGCCAGTATCTTCACTCTGACTAAAACTGAGCCCACTACAATCCAAAAATCGCAAATTGCGTTAATGTGTTAAAGAAATTAGTGTTGTTGAAACAAATTTACGTTTTAACGCGTCATTATCACATCAACTTTGACAGCCCTAATAAAAACAAAACTTTCATGAACATTCACCACAAAATATCTAAATCAAGATTATTATACAATAAAGACTGGAATGAAGAATAAAATGCTTCTGTCTAATTCAGATGGATGGCAGAAAGTAACCATTGTTATTATTTATTTCTGACTGGTGTTTTCTGGTTGGATGCAGCAGAGTTACTCTCTCTCTCTGCCTTTTTATATTTATTATCACAGACAAGTTTAGCTAACTGAGCTGACACCAGTGGGCAACCTGCGGGGCTGAGAAGTGAAGCCAATGCCTTAAACCTGTATTCTTTCTAACAGCCAGCAGGGGGCGACTCCTCTGGTTGCAAAAAGAAGTCTGATTGTATAGAAGTTTATGAGAAAATGAGCCTACTTCTCTCTTGATTTATCACCTCAGTAAACACTGTAAACATGAGTTTATGGTCTCAATCGCTAGTTTCAAGTCTTCTTCAATACAGCATGATGTTCATTCAGTACATTATGGTCCCATTTAGAGTCAAATAGACCATAAAGCAAGGTATGCTTCAGGGCGTGGCTACCTTGTGATTGGATTTTTCCAGGTGGCCTTTGGTCTAAATGTAACTCTAACCCTTTTACAGTATGTTTTCACTTCATGAACATTTTTGGTCGGCTAAAAATGTCTTATTCAGTGTTCGGTTGTACTTAGCTCCATCCTCTCGAGTCACTTCTGGTTGCAAAAAAAACAACATGGCAACAATTGAATTTCCGAATTCCAGGCTTCAAAACGGCAGTGCACAAACCAATGGGTGACGTCACCCACTACGTTCACTTCTCATATACAGTCAATAGCTGACACACATGTAACCATAAACCCCCACAGCTTTCCCCCCGGCTACTCTATAAGTTAACTTTTTGAGTGCAAAACCTCCATCTTTCATGAAAACATTCTGTTTCCGTCTGCCTGCAGACTTAATCATGGCACACACACGCCTACAGAGAGAGGTAGAGGGTTGATTGGAGACTGGCTTTATTTATGGAGCGACGCTAATCACACTCTTTGCACCCCCGGGTGTCATTATACATACAGGTGGATGTTTTCAGCTCTGCATCAAAGGAACAGGCTTCTTCTGGCTGGATGATGTTATATGCTCACATACGTTACACATCACTCGCACAGTGGAAAGCTTTATCCAGCGTCGCTCCCCTTACCGTTAGGATGTATTAATATTCATTTTCCCAATTAGGAAAACAGCGGAGGCTTTGATTGATCTCATGAAGGATCAACGTGTCCTAATGAAACGCTCTCTGATCACATCATGACGCTGTTAAAAGTCAGAGCTTCTCTCTCTATGTGTTTATGAGTGTGTGTGTGTGTGTGTAGTAGAGCAATAGCGCACTGTATGTGTGCAGTGTCTTTATCTGTAAGCATATGTATACCTGCGTTTTATGCATTGGGAGTGTCTAGATAAGTGTGTATATGCTGTGCAGGGCAGTGAATTGTGGGATACCTGTGGCGTTAAACTTTGGATGCATGTTGGATTGTGGTCAGAGCAGCAAGATGTCTGAGCTGCCACCGTTGGCACTCAACACACACACACTAATACATTGGATGGCTTAAATCCTCCACACTTTCCTTTTTATATTTTGACCAAGACGCCTGATTCTAGCAGATAAACCACGCTGTGGGGAGCAGACAGGCTTCAGCCATCGGTAACAGACAACATACAGATCCTAAATATGAAGCTCTCTGCTCCCCTGATGAGGCGAAACACCCTTCTGACACTCATCAACTTGTTTATTCTGAGCACAAAAGGCTTAATTATGACAGCAATTTTCTACTCTAGAGCCAAATCACAAGGATCTTTGATTAACTGCAGTTAAGCAATTGCCACATTTACACAACAGGCTCATCGACTAATTTGCAAAAATGAGATCAAGAGATTGAGAGACTGAATTAGGAGAGAGCAAGATTAATTAGACCATAAATCTGAGATGAAAAATAAAATAAACTGACATAATGGAGAGAAAATTAAGAACGAGACTTGCTAGAGAGGCTCCAACTGAACTAAAACTTTATATGGTGCTGCAGATTGTAGACCTTCTGTTAGATCAGCGGTTATCAAACATTTTGGTGCCAGGAGAAAGTTATCCAAGGACCCCTCATAATAGTAACACCGATTAAGCATATGCTTAGCTTACTACCTTTTGTACTCTTAGATGCCACTGGAACTATTAGTAGTCTAAAACCCATTCAACCTAAATACTGATCTGTTTCATAGTGATAAACAGAAACGCATTTCAATTTGAATCATGTTAATTCCACTTTGTTTCTGCTGTGTAAACGTAACTTTACAAACGTAACTTCCGTACTTAAGCTACACCACTTTTGGCGTTATTTCAACCCAAACCACAATCTTTAAAACTTAAAACTAAGTAGTTTTGTTGCTTAACCAAGTTGTTTCCTGTGAAGACGGAAGTTTAATTTGAAAAGACTGGAGTGGGAATTGACACGTGCGTCACATGTTTCTGGACATTTGTAGAAAAATTCATCAAAAATGGGGAATAACTTTTCTTAAGATATCCTATGAACCGTTGTACGATGACATGTTGCACTGTGAGGCGACTTGCGTAGGCTACAGTAGTGTTTGCTAATGTTATCATGCTATCATGCTCACAATGACGATGCTAACACGCTAATGCTAAGCAGGTATAATGTTCACCATGTTCCCCATCTCAGTTTAGCATGTCAGCAGTTTGAGGTTCGTATCGATGTTATTGTTACACGATACATTCATCTGTACTGAACTGAGCCGTGATGAGCCACTGCTCCGTGACTTGAGCACTGATGCAGTTGAGGTTTGGGGTTTGATTCCTACTGTGTCCTGCCACATTGTGCTGAAAATACGACAAGAACTTCGGGAGAGAGGGTGAGACACAAGCGCTGAAACACTCCTGATTAATGGAGAAGTGTGGCGAGGACACGTCCCATCAGCTCATTGGTGTTTTAGAGGCAGAGCACCTGCTGTCCTTTCTGATCACACACCAGCGCTGCTGCCTCCATCTCATTCTCACTTCCTGTGTGCTGCATGGCAGGAGATCCGCCAGGTGATAAGACAGCCAGCTGCTTCCTCTCTGCTGCTGATTGGCTGGAGGAAAATGTGTCATTCAGCTAAAAAAACAACATGTTGAAGGAAACCAGAAAGGTGCTGTTGTCAGGTTAAAATGTCACAAAATGTGTTTGAAAAACAGCAGCAATAAATAAAACTAATGTTAATCCAGTAGTGATGGTATTACTGGCTTTGCTTTGACACAAATATTCAGTCAGTGTGCCAGAAAATAGAAAAACACCTGTACCACACAAACCAGTGTGGTATAAAAGAGTAAATTATTATTATATGTGTCGACCTGAAACCAGCAATGTGTTTACATGCACCTGAGTAACCGGGTTACGGTCTGATACTCCAGAAAGCTCATTTTTAAAAATGTTATGCGAACAAGAGACTCGCTTTCTATAATCGAGGTAGAGGATTAGAGAGACCTCATTTCCACGGCTCTATCGGTTCACCTTTATACTTGTGATCGTGTAAAAAGCCAAAGACTTCAGGGAGAATAGAGTTGTGACAGCTGATTGGCTACATGAGAGAGAATATTGTAAACATATAACGAAACATCCTCGTATTAAAAATAGTTCCAACCAAAGTCAGACTGAAACTGAGGCCTCTAGAAATCTAAATAAGTAAATCTTCACTGCTGAACATTTGACAAATGTATGCAATTATCCCTAAATTTAAATGATATCGTGTCTCCCCCTTCTCGATGACCACCAGCTTTTCACCTCGCCTTCAAGAAGGGCCGTTCGGATCAGGTATGAACCATAGACTGTATAAAATAGAGCGCTACAAGGATGAGTCGTAAAACCCGGAAATGAGTTAGCATTTTAGCACTTCTGGTTCCCTTGTCTGGAAGTTAACGTGTTTTTAGTTAGATGCCTGAAATAAGGTCTGTAGTTAACACAAGCTGAAGAGATTTTAACATTTTGTTCTACACCATAAAATACGTCAATAAATACCCCACTCAAAGTCTGTTTGTGTCTTAAAAAAGGCAGTTGCTAACAAGAGATTAAATGAGCGACTAAACGTCATCACGCCGACACATTCGCCTTTACAGGCTCGTTGTGTATACTCGCGCTCATCCGTGGTGTAGTTTGTTTATAGCCCAGTGTTAGCTTTTTACTTTTGGCAATTGCATTTACCGATCAAAAATCATAAAAGTGGTGTTCATTTAAAAAACCTGTAAGTATCATAAACGTGTGTTTTCCACAGAGCTTATTTTCTGCAATAATCCAAAATCCAATGGAAACCACTCGATATGGTCGTAGTCTCCGTGACGTCACCCATAGGTTTCTGAACAGCTGTTGTGAAACTCAAAGTTGGTGGCTCCAGCCGTCGCCATCTTGGCAGTGACGACGCAGCCTAAATCTCAGTTAATCAAAAAATGGGCAAAGAGGTGGATTGGTGGTGGAGCTGAGGCGGGCTGGGTGACGCAGCAGAGCAGACAGCTAGCAGCTAGCGACCTGGTACGGCACCCACCTGTCACTCAAAGCGCCCTCATTATACCAAACTTTAAGCCTAGGGTGAGTTTTATATAAATTCATCCCCCTTACAGTTGTCATGAACAGGGAAGTTAACTATAAAGACCAAAACCATTTTTTGTACCAGGCTGTAAAATACTGCTGTAGAATATGGTATTTTAACATGAGTGTCTATGGGGATTTACTCGCTTTTGGAGCCAACCTCAAGTTGCCTTTTGATAAACTGCAGATTTTGCCACTTCAGCATGGAGGTTGCCGCTTGGTATAAACACTTTTGATTTCCAACAAGGTCGGACAACACTTACACATACTGTATACAAACTACTTCTTTTCAATCATAACACAACCTTTAGATGCATCAACTCCAAGTTTGTGGGGCTTAATATCCAACACACACGTTAAAATCCTTTGTTTGTACTGACTGGAAAAAGTTGTATCGATATCCAATAGCACCAGAGACAAAGACTGTCAGAGATGACAGATGTGTATTGTAGCTTCAGGACGGTCACGACATGTTTGGTTTTTGATGAAATGAGTTACAGGATGGCAGATCAATACCCATCACTTCTCTCTGAACACCTCTCACCAGGTGACAACTCTGCTGAAGCACAAATGACAAGGAAACAGGCTCTGAGCTGCCGGGGCCGGGGCCAAAGTGAACATGGATTTTTGGGGCTATACCTCAATCTCATTTGACACTTTTTAATGAGGAGTCGTCGTCTTGGTGATGCACTTTTTACACCAACACACACAACAAGTATCTCACTTTGGATTTGCCATGGTGATGTTTGTCAACCAGACAAAGCTGCTGTCTCTCCACTTGTCGTCTTTCACCGCTGCAATCGGCAATTACAGTGCATCAACGGATATTAAATAGATTTGCAGGGGGAACATGCAACAAAAGCCGATGTAATGGTCAGGATAGGAGACAAACAAAGTACTTGCTTAGTGTCAGATGTGAAAAGTGTTTGTGCTACGCCTGCAACACCCACAGGGCAGATCAGGCGCACGTCTGAGGACTAATACATGTAAATTCTGTATCTATTCTCGAAGTTATTTGTTGAACTATTTAAAATTGAGACAGTTAAATAATTTCAGCATTTAGTTTGAATCATTTGGACTATTAAATCATATGTGTACCTAATATATTCATTCATCATCATTGATGATTTGCAAACATATGGTGATTGTAACTGATTAGATGATACTTCATCATTTCTGTGGGACATTAAAGTCTCATCTTTAATTTGAGTTATTGTTCACTTAATTGAAGTACACAAAATACTTTGTGGGTACATTGTGCCCCCATACTGTATGAAACACATCCATAATGATATACTGTACATCTTTATTATTATTTAGTATCAGTATGTCAGCTTATGTGAATAAACCTCAAAATAAATGATCAAACAAACCACAATTTGGACCTTTTTAGAAAAAACAAAATCATTTCATATGCAAAAGAGGAAAAGCGGGACATCATGACTCACTCTCTTGACTGATTCAAACTGTCCTTTGTCCTTTTGCACAGCCAGAGAGAAGTCCTTATATGACATGATGTAGATCTTTAAAGCAACTGACAGCTGGTCGCAGGCGTGCTTGCAGGTGTTGTGAGCTATGCAAGCTGAGCAATTAGCTGGCACAATGCCATTGTTGGCACTGCTCCATAAACAGAGTTGTGGTTTCCAAAGTTGACAATGGCATTGTCTGCTGCATCACTCCCACCGACATACTGAGGCACCCTTTAGCGTCTGTATGGGACGCAACGGGCTTTCAGCTAATTACCTCCACCAAGGCCGAAGGGCTAGGAAAGGAGGTTATGTTTTCACCGGCGTTGGTTTGTCCGTTTGGAGGATTACTCCAAGTTCTTGTAGAATCAGCGTTTTTTTTCACATTAAACTCTGTGAAATCAAAGTTGAGTTTGACCAAAGCACACTTGGTGATTGTTGGAAAGAGTAACAACGACGGTTTAGGTGACTTTTATTTTGTTTCTGTCCAGTTTGAATGAAGTGTTATACGATGCTCCGCTACGTACAGCTGATCTCAACATAAACAAAAATACACGTGGATGATGGCGCAAGCTGAATGGAGAGGGGGGGGGTGGAGGTCTGCGCTCTCCGAGTGCCATTCTAGTTACAATGTATACTATTAGACGGTCAGAGCAGAAAAGGAGGAGGAGGAAGAGGAGGAGGAAGAAACACACGACTTTCACCCAGGAGACCGCTGTTCGTGTCCCGTGTGAAACCAAGTCAGCGACTTATTTTTACTTCTGTTTTGTTACGCAACTTCTGTGCTTATTTAACATAACAAGCATACTTATTTTAACCTAAACCATGATCTTTTCCTAAACCTAACCAAGTAGTTGCCCCAATGTTCAAAAGAAATGCAGCAAAAGTGCCCTCTTGGATGCCCTATGGTAGATAATACATGATAAAGTGGCCTCAGGTGCCCTTCCAGTGGAGAAAAGGAGATACAGTGCACTTATGAATGCCCTTAAATAGAGAAAATGTGACCTGCTAGAAATTGTTCTGTGTACTAGTTTCCCACTGCGTGCAGCTGATGCCCTATTTACGTACTTGTACGTTTCCTGTGAAAACTGAAATTTAATTTGAAAAGACACTATGCATGTAACGAGTGGAAACTAACAAGCCTTACCTGACATGTCCAGAACTGACATTAGAGCGGTTCCTATAGAGCGTAATAGTTTGAAGCGTAGGGCCACTGATCAAGCTGCATTGTTTGTGTTGGGAGTGAGACTGTTTTTGGGTGCATGGGCTGTGGTGTGTCTAATATCTAGTTAATGCTTTTCCACAAAACACAAGTAAAGTTGAGACTCATGGAAATGTCATACAGGTATTTGGTCATACACAAAAATATTGGACACATTGAAATCGTCTGAGAACCATGAATGTCTGTACAAAATATATTGTGCATATCCACCAACCGACAGACTGACATTGTCATCCCCAGAGCCATGCTGCTAGAAAAAGCTGTTGAATTGTATTGCATTATGCCTAGAGGTGTTTCTGCTATTTAGCGTACCTCATTGATATAAATCAGGTTGGCATATTAGAAACACCTCTCAGGATAATGTAATGCAATTAAACAGAACTACAAACAAAAAGCAGCCTCCAAAATGACCATTACATTGAATAAACACCATTATAACCTTTATAAAGGCAGGATTTATTGCACTTTTGTATTATTATTATTATTTGTTTTAATCAGGTATATTTAAGAAACTGTCAACTGAGTGTATATTCTTATTTTATTGAAGTTATATGTCTATATTCATACATTGCAGCATTACATAAAATAAAAATGTCTCGCTGTCTTGTGCATCGATGACACTGACCTTTTGGACCCTCGTGCTCTTTCTCCCGTTCTCTCAGGGTCGTCGGGAGTCTCTGCCTGCGGTCCACCAGGCGGTACGGCGACGTTTCTCCGGGCCGCTGCTGCTGCCTCCTCTGTGGAGGAGACACTCCTGCCAGGAGCGCCCAAATGACAACCGGCGGCCGTCTGCAGCACACGGTCTGCCTCTAGACCAACTGGAAATGCTGTACAGACGAGCACTGGCCAGTCATGATGAGCACGGGTCAGTGACACACTTCTTTCTTTCTATTAGATAATTAAACAGAACGAAAGCTGCTCTTGCTGCTTTGCATTGCTGTGTTTATGGTGGTTGGTATACATATTATGGAGACTAAGTGCTCTTGCCGTTGGTTCTTATGCTTTTATAATTGACTGTTGGTACCACTCCGACATTCTTTGAGAGCTTTTTAAATGTGCCTGTTGATGCTCATGCAGCATATTTTCTTCTGAAACGGATGGATGTTTTTGTGATGTTGTTATTCGTCTTGGGAGTTGTTCTGTTGTGTTTTGATATGGAGCATCTGTTGGCCTGCGTCACCAAGGCGATACCAATGATGTGTGTCCAGCTCAACACTGAGGCTTTGTCCCGAAATCACACACTTTGTGCTACACACTCAACAGGTGTACTATCGTTCATCTACTTTTGTGTGAATAAACAGTAGGATGTATGTTTTCGGATGCACTGAGCAGTAATTTACGTCGTCACTTCCTTAAAGCCTGCTTGCCAGTTGTAGATGTGTAACCATGGTAACCCGTGCCAACCTCATGTGAACAAACCGATGGTTTGTGAGAATTAAAGTCTGAATTATTTAAGATATATTACGCCTAACTAATTAAAATCATATACTTACAGTTAAATTGAAGCGTTATTGATGTTACAGAGATGTTCTTGTCACTACCTCATTGCATTGTGGGATATTTATGCTGCTGTAGTGTCCAGCGTTGCATACTATAATATTTCACCAGAAATAGTTTGCAATTTGCGTACTATTGGTTTCATACTAAGGTTTCAGACAAACTAAAATATCTCACATGCTGTTTTTGCGTACTAAATAGCATGTTGGTATGTAATTTCAGACGCAACCTGACGCTTTTGCCAGAATATTTGATTGATAGAAAATAAACAAAAAATGCTTGTAATGTAAACCCATGAAAATCCAGTTATTTCACTTTTTTCTGATAACAGAAGCCCTATTTCTTTCTTTCTTCCTTTCTTTCTTTCTTTCTTTCTTTTCCTTCCTCTCTCTAAAGTCAGCGGGCAGAGTCACCTATCTGCTCATTAGCTCTGGGTCTCTTTGGTGTATCTCAGTGTTTAGGTCAGTGCAGGTGGACACCGAGGGAACAGCTGGGTTTCTGTCTGGTCAACTGAAGTTTTCTGAGTGATAGTGAAGTTAACAGCTCTGCACACACATATACACACACACACACACACACACACACACACACACACACGCACACACACACACAAATGAAGAAGGGTGAAATGTGTTTAGGGTTTGAGGTGAAATGAAAGCCCTCTTCCCTTTACAACATACCTGGTAATTGCAGCAACAGGAAGAGGCCTGTCACTGAAAGGTCACCGTTGTGTGTGTGGGTCTTTTCCTATCTCTGTATCTCTGTGTGCTGTCCAGAATTTAATGATTGAAGGGTGAACATAATATAATAATGATATTTTTAAACCCTTTTTGGATAAACAGCTTGCTAGCTAATGGTATAGCCCATATTGTTCCTTCGGGCTGATGAAAACAAGGCTTGGTGACTGCCTATGTTGCTTTCCTGTCATACTAATGAAGCTGAATTTATTTGTCATGGCATGAAACCAGATCTTCCAGCAAGTAATGAATGTACTTTAGGATACCCATTAAATTAAAAAAAACAAGCAGCACGATAGCAAACAACAACAGTGTGGTGCTAGTGGAGATTGTCACGGTAACGGTTGTCAGAGCGAGGAAAATGTCAGCCATTTAGCTATATTTCACAGTGGAAAATACAACAAAGTAAAATGGCAATATGTACACTATGTAAGGCTTCTGTTTCGAAGGGTGGCACAAGTGTTGCCAATTTCAACACCAGAAATCTTTTAAAACATTTGAAAACACATGCAATGAGTCATGCTCTTTCATGCGAAAGAGCATGACGACTTCACCAAGGCAAAGGGGGGAAAAACAAGGATGAACCGCTGCAGCAAATGTTCAAAACCGCTTTCCAACGACAAGATAAATTCCACAAAGGTAGACCAAAGGCGACAAAGATATTATATTTATCATGCTGGTATCGTATTGGCTCTCGTATCGGATGATACCGCAAGTTCAGGTATCGGAATCGGTATCGGGAAGAAAAAAATGGTATCAGAATATCCCCAGTCTCTATTATCAGCCCCTTATTACAAGGCTGTGTTGAATACTCGATTCTGATTGGTCAATCATGGTGCTCTGCGCTCTGTAATTTCTGTATAACAGACCATTGCTATGTATAGCAGACAGTTGCTATGGGCGAAGCTCTGATGTCGGACTCTGGCGGACCGTTTTTGTGTCAAAATATTGATTTCTTCAATAAGTAGCCGTGTAATAAGTGGGATAATGTACAGCTAGCGGGTCATTGTTGTGAAAGAATCCCCCAACAGCATGGCCCTGAGAGGTGGGATCCATATTGCTGTAGCCAAAAGTGATGCATTCAATAGTGGCCTTCAGTGTCATTTGGTATATCTGAAATCAATTTTAATCAGGTTTGCAACGCAACAAACGAGACCTCAGGCTTTTAAATATAAACTGAAATCAGGACACTAGTACACTTTATCATCAGACTGTTTGATTTTAGTTTATTTACTCTGGACTCCCTGGAAAGTATTGACAATGAGTGGATTATCGGGGTGACGAACAATTAATTGAATTTCCCAGAGCCCTTTATGACTTCCTTTCTTCATCTTGTCAATTTCTAACCACAGACCTTATTTCAGGCATCTAACTAAAAACCCACCTACTTCCAGACGAGGGAACTGGAAGTGCTAAAATACTAATTTCTGGGTTTTATGACTCATTCCTGTAGCACTATATTAAAGTTGCAGTGGGTAGAAATGGAGCAAATATGATTTTAAAAAAAAAGTTATTTTTATGAAACGGTCACTATATTGTGACAGTAGTGCATGAGACAGATAATCTGAGAAAAATCATGTTCCTCTGTGTCCTCCGGTGCTCCTAATGTCATCTGCAAGATTTCACAGACCAGACTGGAGGAAAACAACCAATCAGAGCCGAGCTGGAGCCTGCCGTCTCTGAGCAGCTGTCAATCACTTGTGAACTCTGATCAAACAGTCAAACTAGACAGCGCTGATCAAATATGAATCAATATTTTGTTACTGTAATGCCTATTTCTCTCCTCAAATGTTTTCAGAAAGATCTTGTAGTGTACTGTTTAGCTGTAAAATGAGGAAGTCTGTGACCCGGAAGAAATACCAAGCACCGCCCTCCAGCCGGAGCACAGCTAATAGGAACGCTCAATAGGAACGCTCTCTCTGAAATGACCTGTGACTGGTCAAAGTCTCCCGTCACGGGCTAGATTTTTTTAAAGCCTGAAAACAGAGCCATGAGGAGGTGCAGAAGTTTTCTCTCAGAACACTTGAATTACAATATGCTGAAAGGTTATTATGGATTTTTTGCACAATGATGCCAAAAATATTCTGCCTACTGAAGCTCCAAACCAAAGAGAAGCAGCAAATCCTTACATTTAAGAAACTATAACTAGATATTATTTCCCCTCATGACTGACTTGAAAGAATAGTCAAAATTGTTTTTCGAATTGCTCACTAAAAAGAAGTGTTGTTCTACCAGAGGAAAGATAATACAGACAGATTGTAGATGAAACACTGTGTGTGGGCTACATGTTTGTTTTGCTGAATACTGATGATTGGCAGCTTGACCGTTATGAGAAACAGATGGAGAGAGCAGGAAGACAACTGATGTAGAGAAGCAGAGTGAAAGATAATGATGGAGTTGTAGTCATAAATTCGTGAGCCTGGTTTGATAGCTCAGGGCTTATGCCCTTTTCTATCCATAGGCAATCATTAGAGGGAGGAGAGAGAGAGAGAGAGAGAGAGAGAGAGATGGAGAAGGAGGAGCCCAGTTGGTGTTGAGGCAGCATGGCCAGTTGAGGAGTTTTTTTCTTTTCTTGTCTCTTTTTATAATTGGCATTGTATTTTACATCATTGGAAAGCCTGTTTATTTACCTTTGCAATGATGTCCAACTTGTAAGGATCATGCATTTGTGGGATGAGCAGCACAGCTGATTATGTGGGTAGCGCCCAAGAAAAATTTGCCAAAATGCTCTGCCAATGGTAAACAGTGTATTCTCATAAGGCTACCAGGAGGCCTGCAATGACTGCCCTTCATCGTCAGGCCCGTTTGCGGGTTGTAATAACAGAGAAATAATCGATCAAACGCAAGTTTCCGAACTTTCTTTTCCCAGTTTATAGATATATATCAATATATATATCGATATATATCGATATATATATGGATAAAAAAGATGATGTTTTTAAAAGAGAATGATGGATAAAAAAGGATGATGTGGTTGTATGTGAAATTAAGGCAATAACATAAAATAAAGTAAAATAAATATAAATAGATAGATAGATAGATAGATAGATAGATAGATAGATAGATAGATAGATAGATAGATAGATAGATAGATAGAAGTAAAAGAATGAGATGAGCTAAAAAATATTAATTGAAGAGTATGTAATAGGGTGATGGATAAAAAGATGATGTTTTTAAAAGAGAATGATGGATAAAAAAGGATGATGTGCTTGTATGTGGTGTGTGGACTGTAATAATGATGGAGAGCAGGAGATGCGACTATAAAAGGAGAGATGAAGGAGAGAGGGAGAGAGAGAGAGAGAGAGTAGTGTGACTGAGAGGCTGAGAGTCGTTTTCAGTACTCCGGCTCGTGGACAGCAGCAGCGCACCACCACCATGCCGCGCGCGCAGCTCTCTGTCCTCTAACGGTTGAAGCGCGCGGTGTTTCCTCCTCTAACTGACAGACAGACAGACCGTTATTCTCAACGGTTCTTCAACACTTCTTCGCTTTAAAACAACATTAAACAACAAACTCCTACCACTATAAGATGGAGAGTAACGTGACCACGCTGAGCAGAGAGGGAGCAGGGCTCGCCAAGCCGCCCAAACATCTGTGGCGGCAGCCCAGGACTCACATCCGGATCAAGCAGCGCTTCAACTCGGACAACGAGCGCTACCTGTGCCGCAACCGGACCCTGGAGAAGCTCAGACCCGGGCTGAAGAAACCCCGCATGTCCTGGCCCTCTCCGCTGAGACGGTAAACACCTTTACCTCCTCTCTGAAAGGGTCTAAACTCACCAAGCGTTAAACCAGGCTTCATTGTTCTCTGAAGTTTAGTTAGCTTTATGAAGATACAGAGAGGTTTAGAGCAGGGGTCAGCAACCTTTACTATCAAAAGAGACATTTTAGGCAAAGAAAAATAAAAAAGATCTGTCTGGAGCCACAAAACATTTGATCATTGTGATGACGGTAACACAGTTTATAGTCTAAGTATATAGTATATAAGTGTAATGCAGTGAGGAACTAAGAGACAATGTACTACAGAGTATTAGGGCCACATTGAGGAAAAAAACATCTGGGATTTACAGAATAAAGTCAGAATATTACGAGAAAAAAGTTCTTAATATTAGGAGAATAAAGTCAGAACTTTACGAGAAAAAAGTCGTTATATTACGAGAATAAAGTCGTAATATTACGAGAATAAAAGTCGTTATATTATGAGAATAAAGTCGTAATATTACGAGAATAAAGTCATAACTTTACGAGAATAAAGTCATAACTTTACGAGAAAAGAAGTCGTTATATTACGAGAATAAAGTCATAATATTACGAGAAAAAAAGTCGTAATATTGCGAGAATAAAGTCATAACTTTACAAGAATAAAGTCATAACTTTACGAGAAACAAAGTCGTTACATTACAAGAATAAAGTCATAACTTTACGAGAAAAAAAGTCATTATATTACGAGAATAAAGTCATGATATTGCGAGAATAAAGTCATAACTTTACGAGAATAAAGTCATGATTTTACGAGAAAAAAAGTCGTTATATTATGAGAATAAAGTCATAACTTTACGAGAATAAAGTCAGAACTTTACGAGAAAAAAAGTCGTAATATTACGAGAATAACGTCATAGCTTTACGAGAACAAAAGAGAGAAGAGAAGAAGAGAGAAGTCCCAAATTTCTAGCTAACTAACGGACTCAACGGATCAACTGGAGCAACGGTTGATGACGACATGTGTTACTCGTGACATCACAGTTTGCTGAATTACTGTTAGTGTAGCTCACCATGACTGCTCCCCATCTGTTCTTCTATATCGTGACATGTTGAATATGCAGAAAGGGTGCATTCATTTGACAATTTAGAAGGATGGAAACATAAACCAAGGTTATGGTAAAGTCTGATAAGACTGACGAAGATACAATTATTTAATAAGTCTGCTTAATTACAACCCACAGAAGCATATGAAACAGTATGTGTTAAGTTATTCGGGATTTGTACATCATTTGCACCACATAAAACTGTATAAATTACCACCAAACATCTCCAATCTACCTCCATATACCCTGTTTAGGTGAACGTCTATTGCAATGATAAATGTCTAGATGTTATTGATTTTCATAGTTACAAGATGTAGCCTGGGTTGTCTATCTCTGCTGGTTGTTGTAATGCCATAGTCTCTGCCTCCTCTGTGTTGTTTTCCATCAAAACCTCTTAATGCCTCTGACATAAATAGATGATGAATGTCAGGGGGTTGATGAAGTACTGGTTGTTAAAATATTAGTTAATTATTAGATTGAGCTGTAACAACAGAGTCATATAATTGACAAGGTTTTGATCACTCCCCTAAATGTCATTACATAGATATTGAATCATAAATTGTCGGTCAAGTTTGTTAAAAGCTTTCATTAAAACCTGCTAGAAAAATCCTCAAGCTGACCAAGGTTTTCTGCCTTGGTTTTTCTGAGTTGGCTCTCTGGAAATGCAACAAATTAAACCATTACACTATTTTTTTCTCTATTTGAATGGAGCACAATGTGATCTCCGATCATGAGGAATCAGTTTTCTTTCTCAGCCAGTGTGTTATGTCAACCTTCATGTTCCCAATAGAGAGGCGAAGTCCCTCCCCTTCTGGTGGACCACCATGGGACCTTATTTTGGAACTTTAGTCGATGGCAAGAGACAAATATTTTTTTGATCCCACTTGAATTGCACCATGAATCACACATGTGATGTCTGTCAATTTAAAAGATAATTTCTCAAGTTAAGAAAGTCTCAGTTTGTCGTAGTATCATTTAGTTTTGTGTGAAACCGCTCAGTGAACTACATCTTTTGTCTCGCACAATGTACGTCACCAAAACTAGTTAGCTGGCTAACTTAGCTATGTTCCACGCACAAATGAAACGTTATCTGACCTGATGTGTTTTATCCAGCGACTCCTGGTCTTTTTTATCAGCCGGGAAGAGAAAGGACGAGCGAGACCAGCTGCTCATGTGAGTACATCACAGTATGAAACACACAATCATCGTAGCTTCAACGAAAGAGTCACTATGTGACTTTTGGGTATGTAGTTTCTAATTAGTTTCTCTTTCTAATTATGTATTTTTACAGTCTTATACTTCAACAGTTTTACAACAAACTGCAACTTTCTTGACTTGCAAAATAATCTTTGAAATTGACAAACATCATATGTGTGATTCATGGCACAATTCAAACAGGATCAAAAAAATATTTGTCTCTCGCTATTAACTACCGTTCATATTTTTTCCGAAATGATTCCGAAAGATTTATTATTGTAATGATAAATAACAATTCAGTAAATTTATATCTATGTATTTATTTGTTACATTTTGTTTTACAAAGGTAGGAAAGCAATGTTTAAGTCAAGCCTGATGTTTCCTTACACATAATAATGATCCAGTCACTTCCACACAGTGAGGCATACAGCTTATTAATTAAACCCTGGTATCAGATTGGTACTCTGTATCGGCCGATACCCAAAGCCCAGGTATCGCTATCGGTATCGGGACTGAAAAAGTCGGATCAGTGCATCCCTACTTGAGAAATGCACATCTGCACAATAGAGTTTCTACTGATGGACCTGCAAAAGTGTCTGTGGTGTTAGAAACATAGATTTCCAGTGACGTTTGTAGCCTGTCAACTCAGTCAGTTTGCCCACGCTCCAATTAGCTCTTGTAGTGGACATTGCACACAGCACTGAGATGGTGGTGGCTGTTGAGGAACAAATTGCACCCAATAACCCATATCCTTGGGGACAAAACCATGCAAGTACCTGTTATTGCAAGTTCAGAAATATAACTGGTACAGAATAATTACTTGATTTAGTCGATTATTGAAATTAATCAGATTCCCAACATGTAGCAAAAAGAATGCTGTAATTTTAATCATGGTCCTGGCAGGTGTTTTGGATTAAAAGCCCATGAAATAACGCACTGTGATTGAGTGGGTTTCCTGCGGAGGCTTCCTACCATATTCTTCAGGCTTGGCTGTATATTGTACTCCGTGCCCTTTGTGGGATGATGGAGAAGATGTGAGTGATGGTTTAGCTAACACTAAACTGCTTTGTAAACCTCATCAGTCAGGCTGACAGAGGGTCAGACTCCCTCTGCTTCAGTGTGTCATTCATTACTTGTTTGTACACGAGCACTGCCAGGGAAGAGATTGATGGCCGGTGTTTGTGCCTTGCCTCGTTTTTGTATTATTTTACAGTTCTTAATTTGACAAATTATATGGATTTTTTTCAGCCAATACCGATAACTGATAATTACCTGCTTCTCATGGCCGATAAGTTTATAACCTGTAGGTTATGCACACCTGAGGGAAAGAAATGCTAAGAAATGCTAAGATGCAGTGAGCAAAAATGGATAATTTAATATTCGCAATCGTGTTGTCTTCCTCTGAAACTGCGAAAACTTGTCCACACTGGCAACGACATGTTTGGCTCTCTAATCAGTAGTGGTGTCACGGACGCTTTGTGTTATCAACCGATAATTTATTGCCTATAATTTAATCACTGGAATAGTATATAATAATATAAATTTCCCATTATCGACCGATAATTTAGGGGGCCCGATATATATTGTGCATCCCTACTGAAAAGAGAAAGAAGTAGAGAAAAGGAGAAAGCAATAAAATGGATATTTTATTACAGTGACATAAGTCTTGGTAGTCTTGGTTCTCCAATTTTGTGAAAACTAATTTTGTGGGACATTATTATCTAGCTTTCTGGGTAGAGATTTATTGCTTTGGTAGTTTTAACTCCGATTCTTCCAATCTTAACAAGATTTTAGACAAACACAGCCTCACATCACATCATCATGTTTATGTGTCCTATAGTACAGTATGTTAGTGGTAAACACTGACCCTCCACATTTGGACAGTGTCTGTGTGTTTCCCTAAAGAAAGAAAGAGAAAAGTTTGAATGTAAAAGCTAATAAAACATCTCTGTGATGGGCTCAGTTGAACAGGCATGAAAACCGCTGTCAGTTCAGCTCTGCTCCCCAGACACCGCTTACTGTCAACAAGCGATGCTGCGGCTCGTCTCACCACAGAGGCATTCACACACCAGCTGAAGTGCTGTTTTTTCCCCCTGATAGCGCACTGAGAAGATAATCACCAAGACAATTGTTTCTTCTCTCTTAGTCTTGACACGAGTGAAGCATGGACTCCACAGTATGGTTTACATCATTTTTATCCCACTGTGATTACTGTCTGATCATCAAGAATGTAGCATTAGTGTTTTTTGGGTGACATTTTTTGGTTTGCATGACTTATGTCTTTGACAAGAAAGAACGACTAAAGATAAACATGCCACGCAGTGTGTCTGTTCTTGGCATAACCTTCTCTGGCAGAGGAAATGGTCTGACGCATTATCATTTCATGTGACTGCAATGAGAACAGTTAGAATCAGATTAGATAAATGTTTTGTTTTTGTCACACACCAAGTGTCAGGATATGACACTTGCTTTTGTGTCTTTGTCACCTCTCACCCTCAACAGCTGAATGCTGCAATTTCATTAATTTCAGTGACCGAATGTGTCCCAATATATTAGTTTAATTTTCTTTGGTTGAATATCTACACACAGGTCATGTACAAAGCATTTTTATCGCTTTGAATTATTTGTGGGTAGATCGCTTCAGGGCAGAGGTTGTTTCACACTGATGTTACATATGGATAACTTCCTAACATGAATTTAAACAGTCGAGATGAAAAGATCAGATCCGTGCAAAACATTTAAATAGAGCATGAAATGTGCCTAAACCTACTTTATTCATCGTGATAAAGTACAAATGAGATGGTAGAGATAAAAACGTTTGCATGCTGTTTAGCCTGAAATTATACAGAGAAAAAAAATTTATGCAAACTACATGAATGAGACAAAGATATCCCTTAGTGTCACACAGTAAAAATGATAAATATTCAATAAAAACTCCATATAAAAAAAGAGGGGAAATTCTAATCTGACTGTTCTCAATGCAGCCACATCGATTTGATAAGTATCCAACCTCAGATTTCATGAATAAAATGCATTAAATCATAATGAAATAGGAGAATATACATGTACTGCCCGGGAAAGAGAGAATCTGGCAGTGAGATGATACAGTATGCGTGTGGATGTGTGTGTTTTTGTCACTGTCAATGTGTGAAAACAAATTCTAAATACAAATACAAATGGATGGTCTGACTTCACTGACATGAGCCTTTGTAGAGTTGAACGGACATAAAAAAACACACACCCTGCCCAGTCGAGGCTTTCCTTCGCTCTGACAGGCATCCCTTATATCACGTCAGTTATTTCCAGACACTATCTAGAGCCCTGCCAGTGTGAATGCCGTCTGCGCTGACTGCCCAACATTGAATGATGACGGTAGAAACGCAAACAAGCAAGTGGAGCTGTAGGTAGGAGTAAGAGCAATGAGTCAGCCAGCATTCGAGCCACCAACGACACCACTGGCACTGCTTTTATTCTTCGCTTGACACATCCTTCTTTTTTTTGTCCCAAAATGCTTCTGATTGTGTATCATCCCAGATGACTCAGATCAGTTTTAAATATAAATCATCCTCAATACAGGTGCAGAAAATGGATGTAAGACCCGATATGAAACATGAATGGTTATGAATCCGCCTCTGTTTTATATCATTACATCTTTATTATAATACCTAGTTATGGCCAGCATAGATGGTTTGACATGTTATCCTGATCTAATGTGGAGAAACCTGTTTTCTTAAACTGTAAGTTTGAACTGTTATTTTCTTATTAATAAAAGCCGACGGACACCCCGGTGTGACGACTGGGGCTCCCCCGTCCACACCACTCGGAGCTGGCACTGATAGCAGCCCACCGAGTCGGTCCGTGTGGGCATCGGCTTTGGAGTATAACTGAGTTATATAGTTGGTCATTTAGGCCCTGTTCAGACCTGGTATTAACATGCGTCCTCAGTGATCGAATCACAAGTGGACAGCTTTAAGTACAGGCTGGGATCAGCGGGTCTCTGCATTCCCCAGGTGAATAGACAGGCAGACACGAGCGCTTGTCGGCATGGAAACGGCCTCTGTGCTCTACTGTATCCTGTTGGTAACTGTATTTTGTTAAAATATATCTTGTTTATAAGTTACATATCTACAGACTATCAGACTAGGCACGCAAAGTGCATTATTATCATATTGTCGGAGATGTGTTGGTGTTTTTGTTCCGCTGCTTTGCACAGAGCTGAAACCCGTCCGCCCTCCCGCCCGCCAGCGCTGCAGTAACGCTACTGATCTCCGTTTCAGCATCAGTTTATGAAATGGACTGTTTTGTCCTTGGTTTAAATTGTAAATCTCATCTTTACATCTAGGAGCAATACAAAAGTGTCCCCTCTTTTGTTTTCTTCTGTCCTGTGTCTCCTCAGTCTCTGTCTTTCATGGTTTCTACCGTTGTATTTGTGTATCTCAGCTGATCCAACCATTCTTGTGACGTCACAGGCTAGTGTACTACAACATGGCGGCGCTCTTGCCACGAAAGATGAAACAAAGCTTCTTTTTCTTTTAAATGCTTACATTTGTCATGTTTGTGATGTAATTGTTCACTAGAGTGGAAATCCATTTAGTAAACCAGCTTAACTTGGTTGAACGTTTCACTTCCACTTTAATCTGCACCCATTTCTGTATGTTGTGTGTAACCTGGGGAATGCTGACAGACTCATAAATATCACCGAATGAGCTGGCACAACCAACAGGGCAGATACACCGTACAAAGTAAATTGCCTTTCAGGCATTGGTATAAACTGAAGGCTGCTCTCCATGTTGAATTACAAATAGATATTCACTGTCTTGCTCAAGGACACTTCAAGGACACTTCAAGAACACGTTGCTGGTGATGGAGGCATGTCAGCTCTTAAAAGGAATGAACTGGTGGCCTTTTGGCTACAGGATGTTCTCGTGCTGTAACGTCTGCAGTGTGGTCATTCATTCCAAGTGGCTGCACTCCCAGGCTGCGAGTAGTGAGAAAGGAAAGTGTGATCTGAACCAATGGTCAACTTGAAACAGGAACGGCCTGCTTCGAAAGTCCTTCTTACGCCGGGATGGTGAAAAATTACACCCGTTGCTATGGAGCCCATCTGTTTTCCAGGGATAATCACATAAAGGGTTCCCCACTAGGTTAGCAGAGGGGTGGGGAACAGAAAACCTGTTATCTAACCAATCTCATGTTAACAAAACACACAAAAGCATGTCGTATTAGGAGTTTGCTGAGGGAGGGTTAGTGAAAGCTAATGTAGTAGTGTTACATCCATATAGCTACATGAGCTGACCTGTAGATGTCAGTTGTTGTGTGAATGGTGCTTTTATCAAGTTGTGTTACTTAATAGAGACAATTTAACACCACTGGGAGCACTGGGAGGTGATTTTCCAGTGAAATTAAAGGCTGCTGATGGATTCTGCCTATTTAGTTCCCATGTGTGTATGACCCTCAGACAACTACTATGGTGTAGGTCTGTCTTCTTTTATTCTTTTCATGGGATGAGAATGGTTTCATACCAGGGGAATATTTTAGTTTTTTGAAAATGTTTGTGGTCTAGTTGTTTTGAAAAAATTTTTTCCACTTGAGTCACAATTTAAGTGATGTTAGTAGATGATTCACATCTTAAAATAAACATGTTCTAACACAACGGAGATCTTTTTGGCCCTGGATTTTAGTTTATTTCTGGTTTCAAAACTTCAGGAGATGATTATTTTACTGCTTATTAGGGCTGTACTGAATGTAATTTTTTAACATTCTTAGTTTCGATTGAGGTATTTGAATGAAGCTTTGAATCGAATATTTGGTGCTAAATTTAACAATTCTTTCCTACTCAAGAATTGATAAAAATTCTCAATAATCCCTACAAAATACCACATTAAGACACCAAGACCTTGAGGAACATAGCTTTATCTAACGTGCATCATTCAAGTGCGACAGGATAACAATTAACATTGCAGTCTAATTATTTTAACGCTAATCCCGGCGTCTCCCCATCCTCGCGAAGACTAACGTTAGGTTGGTGATGTCATATGTCGGTACAGACCCCTGATGGCTAGTCTCTGAGAACAGCCAGTGGTATCACACTTATCTCACTTTATCCTGCCCTAATGAATGATTTTATAGTCAATAGTGCTTTTGTTGAGAGTGCAAGCGGTCAGGTACTCCCCTAGAGAGGCCTGAAACAGAGGCAAGATTGTAAAAGGTGAAGATAGCTGAGTGTCCAGTGGCTGGGACATTGATTTATTAATATTGAGGTTTATTGAAAAGTTGACAGAGGAAACACGAAGCAGCCTGTAGCCGTCCTCCACACTGTCAGCCAAAGACAATCAGAGTGGTCCATGGAGACACTCTTCAGTCTCTGAGTTTGTTTTTCATCAGGGCTGTTAGCCAGTAACAATTAGTCAGAACTCTGTAGGCTGCTTTCAATTGACAGGTTGAAGACGAGCTGAAAATACTGTTTACACGTTACTACTTTTTGGTAAGGGCGCATATTGTAGTTGCGAGTAGCTTCGATAATAGTCATTCATAAAGTCATTATGTGGTGAGTCAGAATATATGGGTTTTTAATTGTTGCCCTTTGTGTCAAAGTACAGTATGTTTTCTATCTCATGTGTTTAATTTAGGGCTGTCAAAGTTAATGCGATAATAATGCGTTAATGCAAATTTGTTTTAACGGCACTTTTTAACGCATTAACACAATCGATCTTCGGAAGGTTGTACCGGGTTCAGTTTTAAAGCTAGAGTGAAGAGACTTGCATCATATGAAACTAGAGGAATCAATTTGTACTAACCATGTCATACTAGCTTGTTAAGAAGGAGGCAAAATAACACTCCAAACTTGCGCTAAATATTGGCGAGGAAAACTGGCATGGCCATTTTTAAAGGGGTCCTTTGACCTCTGACCTCAAGATATGTGAATAAAAATGGGGTCTATGGGTACCCACGAGTCTCCCCTTTACAGACATGCCCACTTTATGATAATGGCATGTAGTTTGGGGCAAGTCATAGTCAAGTCAGCACACTGACACACTGACAGCTGTTGTT
>CAKAOI010013886.1:0-12614 GCA_916701655.1 Sebastiscus albofasciatus
AGCCTGTTTATTTACCTTCGCAATGATGTCCAACTTGTAAGGATCATGCATTTGTGGGATGAGCAGCACAGCTGATTATGTGGGTAGCGCCCAAGAAAAATGTTCCAAAATGCTCTGCCAATGGTAAACAGTGTATTCTCCTGTTGGTGTTGACTCTTGTTTTGAGTTGGTTGGTGGATTGGATGATTGAACTCTCTATCAGTAACAAGGAACAAACAAGACATATTGGCTATTTTACACTTTATTCATTTAATAGACCGTCAGGAGCCTCAGTAGCGGTGGAAGATCTATACGCAGCCACAACAGCCTGGCACCTCCTCCTCATGCTGGTCACCAACCTGGTCACGTTGCTTTGGGATGGCGTTCCATTCCTCAACCAGGATTGGTTGCAGGTCAGCCAGCGTGGTTGTGTTGGTCTCTCTAACACGTACAGCTCGCCCAAGCTGATCCCACAAGTGTTGAATTGGGTTGAGGTGTGGACTCTTGGCAGGCCGTTCCATTCTCTCTACTCCCACATTGTGGAGGTAGTCTGTGATAACCCTGGCTCTGTGGGGGCGAGTGTTGTCATCTTGGAGGATGAAGTTAGGTCCCAGATTGTGGAGATATGGGATCGCCACTGGCTGCAGAATCTCATCCCGATATCTCACTGCATTGAGATGGCCTTCAGTGATGACAAGCCTTGTTTTTACCAGTGAGGCAGACAGAACCTGGACTCATCACTGAACATGACATTCCCCCACATGTTCAGGTTCCATTGTCTGTGTTGTCAACACCAGAGCAAACGGGCCTGACGGTGAAGGGTAGTCATTGCAGGCTTCCTGGTAGCCTTATGAGAATACACTGTTTACCATTGGCAGAGCATTTTGGAACATTTTTCTTGGGCGCTACCCACATAATCAGCTGTGCTGCTCATCCCACAAATGCATGATCCTTACAAGTTGGACATCATTGTGAAGGTAAATAAACAGGCTTTCCAACAATGTAAAATACAATGACCATTAGCATTGTAACAACAGAGAAATAATCCACCAAACACAAGTTTCCAAACTTTGTTTTTCCAGTATATATAGTACATGGGTGGACCTGTGAAGACCTCCACCACGGATTACTTCAATGCCCCCCCATGTGTACTGTAGTATATACTACTACCTCAGTGACTTCTACTTGTTGTATCTCAACACTTAATTGTCAAATGTATTAGGTTACATTGTTAAATTGAAATGTACTGAATAAGAGCACATTTAAGATAGTTGGCACTCTATCCTTCCTCTCATTCTGTTGGTGCTTCTCACTATAAATCTTGGCTTGTTACACCACCAGCCACTGCTGCATAGTGCCTTTTGTGATGCACAAACAGCCATTATGAGTGTGACATAAACGATGCCATTCAGAAAATAAGCTGTTATGTAAAAAGGATTATCAACCAACAGTCCTTGGGGCTGAGAAATGACATAAAAACCGAAGTACTGTATGTGAAAACAAATGGATCAGTGTAAAATGGGAGGTTACTGGGTCATTAGCTCTGACTGAGTAGCAGGGAGGTGCAAGATGATGGAGTTGTGCTATTGAGTCAAATATCTTATCTTATTGCTGGGAGACAAACAAGCACATCATCCTTAAAAAAGACACATCTATGAGAGAGAGCTTCACTTACTTCTGATTTTGCATTAAACAGGCTCTGCAATGATAAGCAACTGTCTCCTTAAAAAGGGGAAACCCTTAGCTGTAGACTGTCATATAAGGCACACAATGATAAACAGTATGGCGTATCATTGAGAGAAATGTAGTTTGCAGATACAAATATAATGTATGTGGGTTCTCACAGTAAGGGGATGTCTTACTGCTCCAGAGGCCCTGGAAAGGGCTGGAGAAAAGTGAAATGGAACAAGCTTCAGGGTGGGGACTGGGACATTCCTCAGTCTGCCATAACAGAATATCTTTGCAGCTGAAAAAGACAACTTGTGTTCCTTATTTACAGGTCCAACATGCTGCTGTTGACATTGCATGGGCAGATGACCGAGGACTCTGGTATTGTTGACATTTCACCAAAGACAGGGAGGATGGATTGTGCAGCTCTCAGCAGCAAACTACTCTGCAGTATGTGGACTGCCTGATCATAACCTTGGCAGTGGCCTCAGCATGTTAGAGAAGCAGCTTTTAGGGTTCAAATGCACTGTTGCTTTCCTCTTCAAAGCGAGTTAGATATTATTTTTATCACAATGCATTAAGAAAATACAGGTTCCCTTCCCTGTTTTTTTTAATGGTTTATTTTGTATAGCGGTATAATGTCTTATTTTGTTATAAAGTCTGGGGAGAGACAGGCATCAGTGGGAATCTCTTCTGACAGGAAGTATGGAGGGGATTTGGACTGCCTCTCTTCATTTCCATCATGAACATAAAACACTGTAGAGGTGTGGCACACCTGAGAGTGTAGCTAAAAAAGGGCTATTCTTAATTAAAAAATAATAATAAATAAACTCTCACTGGAGCTGTGTTCCAGTGTTTTCAAGTGGCAATAGGCAGAATATTTTTGGCAACATTGGGCAAAAAATCCAAAATAACCTTTCAACATTTTTTTATTCAAGTGTTCTAAGAGAAAACCAGATTTCTGCACTTCCTCATGCGTGCTCCAGCTGGTGGGCGGTGCTTGGTATTCTCTCAACTGATCTCAACATGGCTGCCGGGTCACAAACCTTCTCATTTTACAGCTAAACAGTACACTATAAGATGATTCTGACAACATATGAGGAGAGAAATCGGCATTACAGTAACAGAATACTGATTCATATTTGATCAGTGCTGCCTAGTTTGACCGTTTGATCAGAGTTTGTGAGTGATTGACAGCTGCTCAGAGACGGCAAGGCTCCAGCTCAGCTCTGATTGGTTGTTTTCCTCTGGTCTGTGAAATCTTGCAGATGCCGTTAGGAGCACCAGAGGACACCAGAGGAACATGATTTTTTTCAAATTACCTGTCTCATACACTACTGTCAGAATATAATTCAATTCAATTAAATTCAATTCAATTTAGCGTCAAATCATAACAGAACTTATCTCGAGACGCTTTATATATAGAGCAGATCTTAGACCGTGACTGTTTTATCAAAAAAAAAACTTTTTAAAATCATATTAGCTCCATTTCTACCCACTGTAGCTTTAGGGAGAGACACCCCAGGGTAAAACATAGTTTTTCATGCACAGGTCAATTTTGAGATTTTGGGCTATTTACTTCCCCAGCATGTCTTCTTTCAGACTAGTGGAAGGCAAACACACATTTAGGTGTTTATTTTACTACACTTTGTCTATTTATGCCTGTAGATTTATAGTACATTTATCAAAACTTAACATCAGATAATGCCTCATTTGCATATCTAAACAAAAAAACAGAAAACTTGTAATATCAAAAATATATATTTGTATTAATATGAGTAATCAACTGGGGAAGTTTCATGGTGATATCTATTAGTTTAATTTTTTACCCTATTCACCAGTCTTGCAAAATGTATTTCATTTTACAATCCATCTCTTTAAAGTCTGTTTTCTTGAACTTGAGCCAGAAATCTCCTCTTCAGCAGCACTTACATCCACCAAACCGTACAGTTTCACTCCTCTCTATATTCTGAAAGGTTTTACACAGGGGTTTGTTCTAGGGATGCACCGATTGCAAAATTTGGGGCCAATGATGATGTTTAAAATACCTATTTGGCCGATAGCCGATATCAATGTTTTTGTTTAATTTGTTTTTGCTGTTATTTATTCCCCTTCTGTGCCATGGAAACAAACACCTCTTCATTCTACAAATAAGAACTGAGCTGTTCTAAAGACATTCAGCATGCCATTACACCGTCTTTGAATGAGTCCAATCATTACAAATCCATGAAACAATCTTGTCCGAGAGAACGGCGGCTCCCGCCAACAATTAACGAGTGGACTAGTAGCAGCAGAACACCGCCGGGGAGCGGACGGAGAGCTCCGCTCTGCTCGGGCAGTTTCAGGCCTCACTGCCTCAGCTGTCCGGGCTGGACGGACCCACGGCAGAGACGCGGGACTGTTACGTACTGGGGGAGGATGTTCCCACTGTTACGTACTGGGAGAGGATGTTCCCACTGTAACGTACTGGGGGAGGATGTTCCCAGTGTTACGTACTGGGAGAGGATGTTCCCACTGTTACGTACTGGGAGAGGATGTTCCCACTGTTATGTACTGGGAGAGGATGTTCCCACTGTTATGTACTGGGAGAGGATGTTCCCACTGTAACGTACTGGGAGAGGATGTTCCCACGGTAACGTACTGGGAGAGGATGTTCCCACTGTAAAGTACTGGGAGAGGATGTTCCCATGGTAACGTACTGGGAGAGGATGTTCCCACTGTAACGTACTGGGGGAGGATGTTCCCACTGTAACGTACTGGGAGAGGATGTTCCCACTGTAACGTACTGGGGGAGGATGTTCCCACTGTAACGTACTGGGAGAGGATGTTCCCATGGTAACGTACTGGGAGAGGATGTTCCCACTGTAAAGTACTGGGAGAGGATGTTCCCATGGTAACGTACTGGGAGAGGATGTTCCCACTGTAACGTACTGGGTGCTCGGTCGCCCCTCGTTTGACTGACAGGCTTCTAGTTACACGTTACGCACAACGAGGTCCGTTCCCATCCAGACCACAGTGATAGTGTTTAAGAAATCTTGAAACCGTTGTTTTACTTCTAAATGTTTCATTGAACATAACGTTCTTGTCGCTAATCTTTCTCCGAGACAGTGCAATACTTCCATATGGCCACTTTTTGTTTCACTTTCCTTTGTAAACAAACCATGCGCATGGCACGGTAGTCAGAGTCGTGTCCAGCCAGCGGCTTCTTCTCTGATCAGCAGCTGGTTACTGTTGTCTGAGGCTGACTGCAAATAACCAACACAACATTCAGCCGGCCACTGCCAACGGCAAATGTCATCTAATTTGTTGACAGGCCGAAAGCAGTCAACAAGGTGAATATTGGCCGATACCGATGTTGGGGCCGATAAATAGGTGCATCCGTATACCATTCAAAGCCTGATTTATAGAACATTTTATTACTAAAAACATGGAGAAAATGCCTGGTTCATTGCTGTTGACAGTATTTGAAGATTTCTGGAGTTATAAAAATAGCTATCTAAAAGTTCCTCCATAAAAACATGTGACTCTAATATATCAACAAAATGAAAATTGAATGAAGAATTATGAACCTGAATTTTATGTAAATTAACAAATATTTAATAAGATCATTTCTCGTTTGCATATTTAAATATATACTTTCAGAAAACTTGTAATGCAACTCATTAACTGGGGAAGTTTCGTTGCAATATCTATTAATTATTTATTATTATTTTTTACCCTATTTCACAGCTTTCATTCTCAGAGTAAAATGGGCAACAACAAAGGATTGTAAATGGATCAGGTTTTTTATACCCGATACTGAATGTCTAAAAAATGCCTTAATTGGCCCCAATCCCGATCCTGTGAATTGGCTTAGGAAGTCCCTTAAAGTCACCATCAAGAGCTTTAAGTTCTTAACGCAAAGACTGCTCTTTTGGCAGCCACTTGCAGAAAGGTCTGGCAGCAGACAAAGCCTGGCTACCTTTCTGTTTGTTTGTGACACACTGTGGTGTAATGCAACGCCTCGCCTGGCACCTGACTATGATGTCACTCATTTTGATTGGCAGCTGCAGTGTCTGGCCTGTTTTAATAGCTTTCTGTCTGGTGAATCAACAGCACCCTCTTGGGAGAGTCGTCGACCCCGAGACACACATTCACGCACGCACGCACGCACACACACACACAGACTTAACACTGAGCTGCAAACTTCCTCAGTCTTCCTTCGGTGCTTGCCAGCTGCAGTGGAAGCACCAGGTTAGGTCTGCTCAATCCTTCACTAGAGGAGTATGTGTTTACGAGCACACATGCTAGGAAAGTCCATACAGAGTCCATACCTGGCTTATGCCCCATTATTCTGAATACTCCAACATTATTAGTAGGAGTGAGAAAAGAAAATCAATTCACCTAGGCATCGCAATTTTTTGTTTTTTTACAATTTTTTTAATGCCAGAATCAATATATTTGCTTCATCTGAGTCTATGTGGAGGTAGAAGGAAGTTATCGCTTTTATTGTGGTAGTCTGAGTAACGTGATGTCATATCTGTTCTGTATCCGTTAACCAAAACAAGCTGCAGCCGGCCGCAGCGAGCTGAAACGCAGCAGCAGAAAACGGCAAACATACTTTACCATCCAGTAAAGGATGGAAACACTTTGGGTTTCACGCATTGCAGGAACAGCAGAGCTAGACATCACGGCTAAAGCTGCATGCTAACTCTGTCACGGACAGGAAACGTTATCCTATGGCGGTAACGTGCGGTCAAGCCGGCCATTGCTCTCGTCTCCGTGGTGAAATGGACCGACGCTACGACTGTAGAGCACCCAGATACTGACATTTCTGTTAAATACAGTCAAACGCCCCCGATGGAGCTGACCAAAATAAGGTGTTAACAAAGGGAACTGTATACAAAATACATCTATGGAAATCAGATTGATGGATTATATTCAACAGAAGTATAAAACATTACATGTCCCTTATAAATTAAATACAAAAACAATGATTTGTGAGGAAAATGTCTTTAGTTTTTGATTTTTGGGTTGCTGGAAAAATATTTCATAAATAATGCCTGACAATGATCCTGATATATTTGACTTCAGGACATCTCTGACTACAAACATGCTGAAAATCAAATATTTTTACTGTATTCATTTAGAGATTTTCCTAAGTAAAAGTCCTTATAAGTGTATTTCTTCCCATGGTCTAGTGTTAATAAAAAAGTAAACAAAATCATGATTCCATATGTATTGCGAAAACGCAATACATATGGAATCAGCACCCAAGTATCGTGATAGTATCAAATCTGAAGATAGGTGTCTCGTCCCAGCCCTATTTATTAGGCCTAACAACAAAATTAAATGAGCAAACCACAATTAAAGGTTAATTAAAACCACAGAATGCGGTTACAGAAGTCACGACATGACGAGATAACAGAACACACTTGAACATCAGGCAAAAAAAAAAAAAAAAACACTCAAAAAAGCTTGTAAAAAAACTTCAACATGTAACATTAACCCCTTACAAATACACAATATGTAGTCTGAACTGTGTTTCTGAACTTTTTGTAAAAACTGTGGAAAATATGAGCCAACACTTCACTCACTTGGGATATCATCCTCCAAAAAGCACATCAAAAGCCATGTCCAGAGTCCAACAGTTCACCTTCAGTGACTCAAACATTTGGAATTTAGCTTGGGAAAGACTCTTTCTGGGAATGAGCACGACCTACTTTGACCCTGTGGAGTCCTCTCTCAAGCCCAAACAACAAGCTGAAAATGAATCCAAATGCAGAAGTTTGACAATGTTTAAAAAGACTTATTTTAAAAAAAGAATGAAATAAAGAAAGAAAGGCAGCAAAGTTTACGTCTCATTTCTAAATGCCTCTAAGCCAGTCACTAATCTGACCCATATGCACTAAGGCAGCAGCCTTTTAACATGGAATAGAAGCAGAGCATGCACTGTGGTCCGTACATAATGCCTCAGAAAAGCAAATCAACAAAGATCCTTTGTTTTCTTCACTTTGCTCTCACCCCAGCTCTGGAATCTTGCTGGCTAAAGCGCAGCACATAAGACATCGCAACTCCAACCTGTTGATGAATTTAGTCCCGGAATTCCTCAGTTGAATCAACCGTGGTGTCTCGGTGTCTAATCTAAAAGCCAGGTTTACTCTCTCACAGTAAACTCCTGCAGACGTGACATGACAGACTCTTTGCACCGCTAGAGAAGTAAAATAAAAGATCCACGGAGAGAAACATGCAAACAACAACAGAGCTGACATAAAAGCTACTTACTTGTCTTCAAACCGGGGAGGAATAGTGGAAGAGGAAGTTCCAGCAGCTCTTAATAGTTTTCAGCTGTGGGCCAGATGGTGGTACACTAAGGACTGCAGCAAGGAGAGATGATGGGGTTTGCAAACTCAACAAGAACCCTTTGCCTAGACACATGATACTTGACATTCAAACCCAACTTCCTCCGCCCACAGTTTGTCCAAAAGGATTCTTTTTGAGTTTTGCATGTGCAAAAAAAAAAGAGACCCCTTTGGACAGGAACTGTTCCACCGAGATGCACCAAGGCATCGCGGAGATGACCTATAAAAGCTAACATGCAAGAGGTTGCAGTCTGACCCTTTTGCTGCAGTATATGATTCATCATCACACTCCGTGCACTGACAAACACCCTCAACATCTTGGCATCCATCAAAAAACAGCAAAATGGCCAAAACATTATCAAGTAAAAGTCGCAATACCTCTCCAACACAAAGCCATAAAAGCCTCCCTGTGAGATTATGTCAACTTAATAATGCCCTTTCCTTTTCCACTGCACTCCAGAAACATGCAAGGCTGCAAGTGTGTAGCCCGGCACCTTAAAGTGTTATACCACTTTAAAATCTGACATTCGATTGTCCTTTTTATCACATAGAGATGAACTGTTTGGGAAAACCTCAAAGTGATGGGCAGAGGACAGGGGATCGCACAGAAAAAGCACAATGTTGGAGCTGACAAACACCTGAAAGTGAAGCCCAGTTCCTCTGCTTATCGAGAGCACAGCAAAGAGCAGCACAGCAGGGTTTCTAAACTAAAACTGCAACACATATCAGACATCACAATGGTTTTTAGGGGTCACCTATGTATCGCAATTTAATTTTTTATAATTTTTAAATTGATGTTCTAATTCTAGAATCAATATATTTTCTTCATCTGTGTCTATGTGGAGGTAGAAGGAAGTTACCGCTTTTATTGTTGTAGTCTGAGTAATGTGACGTCATATCCGTTCCGTATCCGTCAACCAAAACAAACTGCAGAAAACGAAAAACAAAAAAATCTGTGAAAAGTGGTAAACACTACACATCCAGTAAAGGATGGAAACACTTTGGGTTTCACACATTGACAGGAAAAGCAGAGCTACACAGAGCAGAGCTAAAGCTGCATGCTAACTCTGTCACGGACAGGAAACGTTAACATATGGCGGTAACATGCGGTCGAGCCAGCTTTCACTCTTGTCTCCGTGGTCAAATGGGCTGACGCTACAACTCTAGAGCACCCATATACTGACATTTATGTTAAATACAGTCAAACGGAGCTGACCATGGATGGATAAAGAGACCGGAGCGGACGAGAGAGCTAGAGACAGACTTGGCAAAGTTAGCAGAAGTATAGGCTACTCGTGTGACTACCTCCAGTTTTCAAAATTGATTAGATAGTATTCACTAGAAGTATAAAACATTAAATGTCCCTTATAAATAAAAAAAAAAAGAAAGAGGGAAATGTCTTTATTCTTTGATTTTTTCAGTTGCTGGGAAAAAAACCCAGTATAATTTCTGGAAATGACTGATATATTTGATTTCAGGACATCGCTGACTACATACATGCTGAAAATCAAACATTTTTACTGTATTAATTTAGAGAGTCCTATAAGTGTATGATTCAAATCATTCCCATGGTCTAGTGTTAAAAAAGTTAACAAAAATTACAATAAATCGTAATATCAAGTTGCAATACTTATAGAATCGCAATACCTCAATGCAGAAAATGAGGAAGGATGTCCACCAGTATTTTTTTTTAAGTATTATTATTTTTGTTTTATTATTCTTTTAGAGGGCGACCAGCACCCCCCAGAGGGTGGTGCCCTAGGCGACTGCCTATATGGCCTATGCCTTAAGCCGGCCCCGACTACAGAAGAACAAATACAGGGTAAAGGTGAAATTTCATTAAGAGAGGATGAAAGGGAGGTTAATAAACTCTAATATAAAGACGGCTCAGATGTCTTCATAAAAATGTTGGTGATGCACAGCCCTCTGCGGCCAGGAGCCAAAGGGGAATTTTAAATATTGGCCTCCTGGCTGGTTTCACAACAATGGGGACATTCATTGAAATATAATGAGCACTCTCTGGACCCTAGTTTGTCTTTTCCCTTTTCCCTGTTTTCCAGTTCCCCTGTCTGTCTTGTGTGGGCATGCCTGGTAGTGCGTGTGTGTGTGTATTCTCCCACCTGCAGGTTCCCGCGCTCACTGACGTAATCAGCTCACCTGACGTCACCACGCAGCCGCCAGTGATCAGATCACTACTTATACCCGGGCTCCTCAGACACTCAGCGCCAGTTCGTCGATTCAACCCAAGAGGTAGACTAACCTCGGCCGCTCATGTTATGAGTTTTCTTGTTAGTAGTTCTGATCGTGTTTTTGTCATTCGCTAACGTGTGTCTTCTCTGTGCCTCGGAGTCCTGCCTGCCTGTCTGCGTTGCTTTATTCCCTAGCCCCAGTTTTTCCCCTTGCTCATTCAAAATTCACATTTTTGGCAATAAAGCCTCTTTGTTCATTTTTCATCTGCCTCCTGTGTCTGCATCTGGGTCCGCCTCAAACTGCTCTTAACAGTGAATGCATAAGTGCAGAGCATGCTGTGTATTTAGCACATGGACTTCGAAGAGCTTGCCGTCAAATGTTGTGTATGTGGCGTATGCCAACTCGGAGATAAAGTAGCATCAGACAATCTGTGTTTAGGAAATAATCAGTATTTATTTTTTTGTCATTAAAAGGCAAATTAAAAGACAACACTTGCCACCCAATTTACAAAGATTATTCAAATCAGGGAAGGCGTTTCTTGTTCTTTAAAGCAGCAGTGGGTAGAAATGGAGCAAATATGTGCTCCTACTAGCATCTGCAAGATTTCACAGACTGGAGGAAAACAACCAATCAGAGCCCAGCTGGAGCCTTGCCATCTCTCAGCAGCTGTCAATCACTGATCAAACAGTCAAACTAGACAGCGCTGATCAAATATGAATCAATATTATATTACTGCACTTTATGCAAGAAATAGGCATTACAGTAACAGAATATCGATTCATATTTGATCAGAGCTGCCTAGTCCACACTTGAATTACAATATGCTGAAAGGTTATTATGGAATTTTTGCCCAATGATGCCACAAACATTCTGCCTACTGCAGCTTTAAATGGTGGTTAGAGATTTAGCTTGGTCGGGGCCTTGGGTGGTGGTGTGTTTTTGCTGGCCATGCAGCATACTTCTGGTTTCTGCCTGAGAGAGCATTTAAAACAGGGAGGTGTCTCAGGATTTGGGCTGTCCTGTTCCCACTTTATTTTCTGGCGTTTTTCTTTGCACTGCCCTGTATCATTTCATAATAGTATCTTGTATTAACAGCTGTGGCGGGGTAAGGGAAGTGGCTGGCCCAGACACTCTCCGGAAAAAGTGGGGCCCTTGATACTACACAGCCACGGATAAAACTAGGTAAAAAAGTAAAGGAAAAAATACTCCGTTATACAGATAAAATGGAACAATTTAAGCTATGATTGATGATATTCGTAACACTTTTCTTTTTCCACTAATTTCTCTGTGTATATGCAATATCTAAATGTGTGGTTGCCTCTACAACAGTGCATGTTCAATACAGCAGCGAGGAAACATGGCAAACAACTACTCAAACGCATCTAGGTCAACAGTTGAAAACAGCAATGAGTCATCTTTTCAGACTTTGTTTAGTAACTAGGCTACTGAATTGTACTTTTTTCATATTTCATGCTCAGCAGCAAAATGTACAAAGAGAAAAATCAAGTTAGACAATATGAGAAATAACTACACAGAAGATAGATTTAGAGTATCTTCCTCTTGCTACCAACTACTTCAGCGCTAAAGCTTACCGTCATTATGGTTTACACATTTACACAAGTTCAGAGTCCAATTATTTCACTCCTCGTTTGGGATGTGTGTGTGTGTGTGTGTGTGGGAGTGGGGAGTGGGAGGAGGAGCAGGAATGTGCATCTCAATGAGAAGCATCTCAGTGGATTTTCATTGAGATTTGCAGCCTCCACATGACTTGTGTTAAATCTAAGCAGTAATACGAAGCAATAAAGTGTGGTACCAGCATACTTGCAATCGGCATGGCCAGTGAATGTCCCGGCACCAGTCATTGCTAGAGATGTTCCAGTAACAGTTGTTCCCTTCTGGTACAGATTCTGATACCTGAACTTGTGGTATCAGCCGATACCGAGTACTGATCCAATACCAGCGTGACAAGGCAAAAGTAAGCATGGCTCACATACCCCAGCTCACTGCTTAACCCCATAGTTGTTGCACACTGTCCACCATCATACCAAACACAACAAGACCACACTGTTAACCATCAGACCAAACACAAATAGACCACACTGTTAACCATCACACCAAACACAACTAGACCACACTGTTAACCATCACACCAAACACAACTAGACCACACTGTCAACCATCCTACCAAACACAACTAGACCACACTGTCAACCATCATACCAAACAAAACTAGACCACACTGTTAACCATCACACCAAACACAACTAGACCACACTGTCAACCATCCTACCAAACACAACTAGACCACACTGTCAACCATCATACCAAACAAAACTAGACCACACTGTTAACCATCACACCAAACACAACTAGACCACACTGTCAACCATCATACCAAACACAACTAGACCACACTGTCAACCATCATACCAAACA
>CAKAOI010013909.1:4861-18769 GCA_916701655.1 Sebastiscus albofasciatus
GGAGACTCGTGGGTACCCATAGAACCCATTTACATTCATATATCTGGAGGTCAGAGGTCAAGGGACCCCTTTGAAAATGGCCATGCCAGTTTTTCCTCGCCAAAATTTAGTGTAAGCTTGGAGCGTCATTGAGCCTCCTTTGTGACAAGCTAGTATGACATGGATGGTACCAATGGATTCCTTAGGTTTTCTAGTTTCATATGATACCAGTAGCTTTTAACTTTTAAGTCCACTACAACCTAAATAAATAGTTTTAATGCCATTTTTGTTATCTGTTTACGTTACACCACATTCTTCTACTACTCATATATGCAAACAGCAAAAAAAAAACATCACAGGTACCAGGGTTCAATCTCTTGCTGCTAAATGTTCACACTACTGTTCTAGGATGTTAACATGTGTGTTTATTTACACCAACTACTTGGTGTTATTCATTCTTGTTAAGTTGTTGAAACAATTGCATATTTGCAATGCTGATTGGAGGAAATGTGACTCTTTAGAGATCCCCATTTCACAAGTGTAAAAAGAACAGATGTTCAAGTTTGGATTAAATAAACAGATGCTTTCGATGTTTCGGGTTTGAATCCTCACCTGACTGAAACAGATAATTAAGCCTTCGCTGTCAACACTGGAAACAAGTGTTTAACAAAGATGATTCAGAGAGATACAAGTGAACAAGCCTCGATTTTCTGGATGGCTGAATACGTTTACATTTTATACAATCGTCACCCCAATTTCCAGAAAAAAAAAAAAAAGAAAAGTGACATTAGACTTTCTTAAAAGAGGATTAAAAATGTCAGTCAGCCTTTTAATTTCTCATCTTTCAGTTGTCGCTAATGGTGTGATATAATGATAATGGTGAATGTTTAAAATGGGCCACTTACAGTAAGTAGGTCGAGACTGGAAGGAATATTATGGTGTGTACATTATGTACTATCTATAATTTACAGTCTGGCGGATTTATATGGGTTTTATACACCCCAAAGGACACCCGTTACATCACGTACTTGGATTTACCACAACCAGAATGAATTATGACCATATGATGAATTAATATTCTATAAGCACTCATTTTCATTTTGCTAATGGGCTACTCTGCAGCAATTACGTTTGCATGAAAGTCACTCCAATTAAAATATGCTCAAATGAAGACATGAATGAGAGATTCATCAATTAATATCCACAGCTTATACTGTAAGATGGATGTGGGTGCTTAGAAATGAAAATCACACCATTATTCCATCTGTTCCCGGCGAAAATCCCTCCGATTTCAGAAGCGACTCGCTGGTTATTAGTGATGGGATTTCAAAGCCTTCAGCGGAGTATCGGGGTGTGACACACAAACATTGATTTCTCACAGGATCATAACAAATTGATCCATCCACCCATTGCCTTTTGCAAACAAAAATTCTGCAGCAATCAATGCGGAGCCTTGACTCGCCTCCCTCCGCTGGTGCAACGCTGAGCATCAACTACGAGACAGAGATGGAGGGGGCGGATGGGTGACCTGAGCGTGAGCTCGTTGCCAGCTCTGCTGCTGCGCTTGTTGCCAGCTCTGCAGCTAATTGGGGAATCTGCAAGTTACAACAGCAAACGAGTCAATAGCGAGGAAAACAGATTGAGGCCGGCTGACGGTGTGTACTGTATACATCAGCACCTTGCGGGGGAAAAGGCTGTGGACCAGCGTGCTAATGGTGCTGTGGGCCATTAGCGTTGGTAGGACAGGTGGGAAAGTGTGCTGCTGCGCTCAGAGTGTGCAGTTAGCGCTACGGCGTGCAGCGGTCCCCCGGCAGGCTGACGGACGAGGGAAGCGAGGGGTTCGACTCCAGCTGCCCGCTACCGCCTCGCCGCCTCGCCGTCACGCAGAGCTGAAGTGCCAATTGATATCTTCGGCTGTGGTGACGGATCCTTTGTAAATGTTTGGACACGGCTGTTTAAGCACCACCATCTCGCGTCTCTTTGACTTTTAAGTTCCTCCCAGAGGGCTTTTTTTCTTTTACTGACTTCCTAGGTTCCTCGAAGCCACACTGCATAGAACATCCCCTTCCTGTCCGCAACCTTCCTGACATATTGCTGGTTACCCTCACTGTTATAATACCAATTTAACTACCAGAAAAAAATTACAATAATTGCAGAAATAAATGAGCTTCACCTCCATCTGTCCTCTCATTTTTTTTCCCTGACACACTCAGCTTTCAGAGAACGAAGAAGTCCAGAGCTGCTGTTTTGCATAGTGATGTGGTTATTATCGCTGTGATGAGGAGGTAAGGTAGGGTGACAGCTGTTTTTAAAACCTGAGCTCGCTCACTCCAGAGATTATTTTTTTTTCCAGCAGTTTCTCCCCTCCCCTGTCTGCAAACGACTGTATTCTTCCCTGCCACTATTCTCTCTGTCCACCTCATTAGTTCGGAGGCAGGAAACCAAATTATGTTCAATTACGAAGTCATCAAAGGCCATCTGAAGTCCTGTATCAGCAAGCAGGCTCCAGCACAACAGCACAGGGAGGCCCTGCGCGCTGTCGCAAAAAAAAAAAAGGTAAGCACCAAAAGAGACCAGGAGGATTTATTTAATTGAAGATCGTGCCGTCCACTTGTGAAACAGAACCATCACCGAAGGAGCGGGGAGTCCAAATGGATAACACTTCATTCTCTGTATGTCGTGATTACACGAGGAACATGGGGGAAAGAAAAACATTCAGGATCTCTCCCAGGGCGGATTCATTTTCCCAATTATTGGCTCGAATCCAAACTCTCCTTGCCAAATCATTATACACACTTTCTCCCCAAAATAGAACTGCGGCTCGCCGGCGCCTGGCAAACGAGACTGAACTCCAATTGAGATGAGAGCGCGACGTGCACCGCTGGTCCACGAATCGCCTTTCCCATTAGAAACCTGTTCATCCTTATTATCACGTATGCGCTGTTTGGCTTCAGCCATTTGCACGAGCGGGGAGGAGAGGAGGGGAGGAGGAGAGGAGGGGAGCATTTCTTTGCTCAGACGCAGGGAAATGAGGCCAGTCAGTCTGAGGTTTGTTTTTCTGGGTCTCTAAGGAGCTTACAGTAAACAGCGCAGAGGAGCAGCCTTGGCAAGTCTGAGTGCCGGCTGCAGGATGCACATGAGGAGTTTCATTGAAAAACAAGACATCCATCAAGCAGCTGAAAAATATACGCTGGGAGGTTTAACTCTCTGCGGGATAATGTGCGTTGTATTTGTTATCCGCAGTTGGTTACAAATGTCATTATCTCATCGATCGATGCATGTCAGGTAGCACGTATTATTAAAAAATGGACGCAGCACGTTATAATTGGTCTAAAAATAACATAAACGCCGTCGTCTTTGTCCCACAGTGATTTATGTCTAATTTGTAACTTGTAAAGTTTCTAAATTTGCATGATTTTTATCTGCTGATTTTAGGTCTTTGGTGTGGCCTGATCCACCAGATGGTTTATTACACTGAACCATCTGAGAAGCTGTCGTTGGAAACTGTCTGGAAAAGGGCAGGCTCTTTCAAAAAAATACTTGGCAGGTGATTGGATGAACTATCTGTCAATCAAACTCTTGCTGAAACCAGTCAGGAGAAGAGCGAAAACATCACCTTTTCTTTGCTCTTCTATCAATGAAGAAATACTCTTTAGTTCTGATATAACTGATGCTATTGCAGCTACGCTAACCTCTTCGGGAGCCGCCATCGTTGTTTAGAACCAACAGTCGCCTCTCCGTGTCGTCACACAATCTAAGGACGCTGATTGGTCCGTGCTCTGACTTGCCGGAAACAAACACATTACATGAAGCCTGACAAGATCTCGTGACATCACGAGAAACCAGGTGCCGTGCGAGGTAAGGGGGGCTATGTCCATCTGTATGGATTTTACTGTAACACTTTATAATACAGCCAAAGATTTACTGTAATTTCATGGTATGAATCAGTTACCAATAAAGTATTTAAACAAGACTATGGGGAACGAGGGAGTAACAACTGGAGGAAAGGGAAAAGAGAAAGAAATTATACTGTATGTAAGATAAGATAAGATATTCCTTTATTAGTCCCACAGTGGGGAAATTTGCATAATGGCATCATTAGAAAAGTTTGTCCACTGGTAATCACTCCTCTTCTAACACTATAATTATAGTTTAATGTATCCATACCGTACACATCATACTGTAACGTTGTTTGGGCCTTCATAAAAGAATTTTAATCCAAAAGAAAATGTAATGATAAGACTGGAAAACCCGTCAAATAGCCATGAACCATCAAGGAATGAAATCTGTTTCCATTTCCACCATTAATATCTATCAAACCTGTATCTTTAAGAACAGCTTACCCAACGTATTTCACATCTTCTTTCTAATGAACTCTGACGTCCGTTAATATCCATTCAGACAAGCAAAGGATATTCATCTTCCCTAATGTCAAACAACTCTTGCACAATATGCCATAAAGTATAGAGGACTTTCACTTTGGAATACCGGTCCCCTCTCTATCAAAACCTGACCAACACCGTCACTATTTAAGTTTAAAATGAAAACAAAACACCTGTGCCGTAGTTAATGTGCTCAGTATGTGTTTATGTTTGTACGATTGTTTTATTTGTTGTTATTATGACTATTACTACTAACTTGTTTTTTCTTTATGTTAAGATAACTATCTATAGTATTAGGATAAATTATAAATCCTTTTTTACTACAAGTCCTTTGGGGTTTCTTACCTCTCCTGCACAATCTATGTGTTTGTTGTACTTTTATCACTTCCTTTTGTGCTAATAATAAACTAACTAACTAACTAACTAACTAACTAACTAACTGCTGGTTACTTAAGGCACAGTACTGGAAAACAAAACTGTGACTATGCTGAAATTGTCAAGTAATTATGAACAGTTATAATATGCTACAACATTTGTGGGGGTACAGTAAGGTAACTGTTTTGTTTCTCAGTACTGTAACCCAAAGGAACCCAGTATTTACAAAAATAATTTGAAAAAACCCACCTATTCTGTGCTGCTAAGTGATCTCCTTTCTACGAGTATACCCAATTTGAGGTTGCATCGACTTCTGCATTGCAAAAAAACAACCTGTGCCCACCAGGGACAGACGCTGGTGGGCTTCAAATTAATTTGGCTCCGTCATGAAGCGAAGGTTTCTGGCAAACCAGGAAGTTTTTGTGATGGATTGTTGCTGTTTTTTGGGGATCTGCAGCTGCAAGTTTACATCACGGACTAACTCATTAAAAGCCATTACAGCCAGTCCAGCGGTGATCCCTTTGTGGAGCACAATTAACACAAGTGATTTACTCTACAGAGAGTTTTGTCACCAGAGAAGAAGATAATGTTTTTAATGAGATGAAATTGGAGTCTGTTTGTTCTTCATGAATCTTCTTGTCATGTACATCTACTCTTTTATTGGTGCTACTCCTCCAGATGGTTGTTTTTATGCTTTTGTCTCCATCTTTGATGTCGAGGACATGCTGCTTCTTACCGGATTATTACGCTTATTACTGGATTAACCACCAAGATGGTGAATGTGGATCTTTTTCTACCGCCATACACAAAAATATTTAGCCTGAAAAATACTGTATCTTTCTACTGGGGAGTTTACAACATGCACTGGAAAAGCTGTTCCCTCTGCTCTGTAACCCAGAATGTCCCCCGGTTTAACCGTGGTAGCATCTTTAGGCAGCCAGGTTGTTTAAAGGTGTTAAACGCAAAATTCAGAGCATATCTATTGCCTCTAAATGGCTCTCAACGTGCCGATGGCTGAACCGGCGGCTCGCAGCTAACAGTGCCAACAACGGTAACAGTGCTGACAGAGCCAACAGTGTGAACCTGATGGGGAACCTGAGGGTGGGTGCTACGCTTCCGTGACGGTAGCATAGTTATCAGGTGTAACGGACGTATGAGTGCAGTGCAGAGCGGCGGCCGTGATTCAATTCAATTTCAATTCAATTTATTTTTGTATAGCATCAAATCACAACAGAAGTTATCTCAAGACGCTTTATATATAGAGCAGGTCTATGACCGTACACCATAGTTTAGAGACCCAACAGTATCCACCAAGCACACTGATCTAGCCAGTGTTGCACACTGACATGCATTAACATGCACTGAGACCCAGACACGCCAAGCCGACATTAAAGAACTAGCGGCGATGAAGGCCGACTGTTGCGTCGCCTCACATCATCTTTGTCTTGGCCGACAATTTGCATTTGAACGCACCGTAAAGACTAGAGCTGACGACCAGTTAGCACGTACGTTCTGCGTCTGCTTAGCTGAGGCACTTTGGTTGTGTCTGGTTGCTATGACACGGAATATCTGCAGAAGTAAAAATGTTGGCACAAGGTAGAGTGCTTGCTCTGGATGAAGGGAAGCCTGAAACACGTAGAAAGAGGAACGAAATAAGGTCCAATAGGGTCCACCAGAAGGGGCATGCATTTGGCTCTCTATTGCAAAATTGTGCTTATTGCGACAGCCCTACAGTACCTGTGATATCATACATTATTAAAGTTCTGAATTTGTATACTTTCAATTAGGAACTTGGTTTATTGAACAACATGAAGAATAGTGTGGCAAACTGTTCACTCTTAAATTAGTAATCTGTGGGCTGTAATCTCAAACGCTACCGTGAATTTCACACTTGAGATGCAAGCTGGTCTGACTGATATAGACGCGGCGTGTAAAGATAGCGGAGCGGTGGGCGAGACGCTCCGGTGGAGTTTGGCACACTGGTTAGACTGGTAGCAGATGGTTTTCTGTCCGGTGGAAGCAGTGGTGAGAGGCTGCTTGTGTGATGTCTGATGAGAAGTTGATGCCTTTTTTGTTTTTGTAATAATTGAACCAGGACTTGTATAAACACAACAAACGCTGACATTCTGCTTTGTCACCGCATGACAGCAGCAGCAGTTTGCTTTGTACTGTCACCGGTGTCATTGCTCTGTCACTGGAGTTGTTATTAATGCCGACAGCTTTGTAAGAATTTGTCTTCTTCTGTTGTTAGAAAAAATAATAACTCAGAATAAACTCCAGTGTCTGCTGTGACACCAGCAGCTACAGCTTGTATTACTTTGTCACTGGCGTCATTCTTCTGTCACTGGTGCTATCACTCATTCAGAGGGATGATCTCCCATCATCAGAGCGGTTTTCTTGTTGTTGTTGTTGTTGGATGAAAGCTACAACAAAAGGTAAAAGACTTCAGAGGATTGCTGGATAATCCTAATGTAACATCAGCTGCAGTTTCTCACTCACTGATGTCTTCATTTCATCATTTGTTGTGCCACTCTAAAAATCATGTTTCTATTATCGTCAATAGGTTTTTTCTCTGCAGTGATAAATTTCCCAGCATAATCTAAACAAACAGATATTATATGTGGTAACCCATCACTGTGTGCCACCAGCTATTATTAACACTGGTCTGTCACTGCTGCCGTCACTCAGGGAGTTGTTTGTCTGCGAGTCTTATTTGTGCAAAGAAATAAATTAATATAGACTGAAGTAAACACATGGAGAGGGGGAGGCTTCACTGTGGCACTGATGTGTCACTAGTGCTGTCACTCCTGACAAAGAAGTGGTCTGGAGACGACTGTCAGTTAGTGTTGGCAAGAGTTTGTCTGTTTCCTTGTCAAATTCTTACCGATGAACAGAACAGTAGGTTGGATTTTATATTGAAGTTGTGAGTCCAAATAGAAACAGAAGAGGAGTAGAACGGACATTGAACGGTTCGCCGTGGGCATTTGACTAGGTCAAAAGAAAATGGCGATAGTTGTTATGTTGATAATTCACGTCAGCGGGGCCGTAAAGTGTGTCACACTCACTAGTTTGAGGCCTATCGTCCACATTAATCCAGCGTTTTCCTTTTGTCTGTCTCTTGTTCATGCTCATCGTGTAGAAATCCACGGCAATGGAGATGCACAAAACACCCTCTCCATGCTTCGCACTACTCCACTGCTCATTTGGCAGTCACAGCAAAATCTCACCTCGGTGAGTCCACAACTCGCCGTAAGTCGGTTTATACGGAAGTTAGGCTGAATCCCACCAGAGCAGCGGCCTGCTGCCATGCAACGTCTATGAAAAGTTCTGGCAGCCGCTCCGGAGCTCAGCGAGCTGCGGCGATTTGATAATGCAGTGAAGTACGGCCAAACTAAAGTTAGGAAAAGTTTAACTTTTAGCTGCAACGTGTGGCCGGAGAGTACCTGCAGCCAGCAAGCAGATCCTGTGACTCCTGACTTGTTACAAATCATTCCTTCCTGCCTGAAACACATGTACATGTACATGCCTCCTGGCCACAGAAAGAAGTCATTATTGCGGCGAGCCACACTTCGCCGCTGCCTGGTGTGAATATGGGGTTAGCAATAGTAACAGTACACATAAAAATGGCCATCGCTTGACCATCCTGCTACATTGATTTGAATGGGAATGTCCCTTCTACTTCTATTCTATTTCTATGGTCCAAATATTGTTTAATTGATCGTCAGAATCAACAATATGTATTGTATTTATTCTCTTTGCTTTCTTGCCCAGAGTTGGATGAGAGGATCAATACTCTCAACTCAATCTTCTCTTCTGACTCAGCAAAAAAAGAAAGCTAAAGAGAGAGTAAAATGTTGAAAACACTACTACTATAACTATTCTGTTATATTTTATTGTACATTTAATCTACTGATGGCTGAATGCTGTTTCAAAGCTCTGTTTACACTGCCTTTGATTTATTTTAATGTTTTATTTATTTATTTTTTGCCTAAAACGGTAAGATATTAGGTCTGAAAAAACATAAAAATCAGACTTTAAAAAGCCTCAAAATTAATTTAAATTTCCAGAAACTATGTTTTGTTTATCTATGCACAAAATTAACCACAAAGCAGAACAACAGATGCAGCTCTGAGAGCAGTAAAAACTCGCCGTAATGCTACTGTACATCAAAAGGACTTTGTGAAGTATCATCGATTATTATATTCTTTGTTCATTCTCACACTTCAGTCTATTTTGTTATCGCTAACGGGTCGCCAGAGGTCGGCCGTTACTCACTCAGGCAGAAGTTGTCGTGGAAGGAAGTGAGGAAGTCGGAGCATTGTTCCCGGAGGTTGCCGCTCGCCGCGCAGGAGCACCAGGGTCCCACGTTGGATGTGGAGTTGTCAAGGTAGTTGGGAGTTACTGTGCTTCCTGTAGAGAGGAGGAGGAGAGGAGGAAACAACACACGTATGTATGTTTACAGGCATGTTGAAGTAATACAACTTCTCACATTACTAGGTTTACAACACAACGCTTGAATCTGACCATGAGATCACACAATAAAGATCAGTAACTGAACTGAATATCTAACTTTTTTGCTGTCATTTGACATCCAAGCTCTTCTACCTGCTGTTCTATGCTATTCTAAGCAATCATTTTTTAATAAACACCTCATAAAAAGAGCAATTTTAACAGAAAAGCAAAAAAAAATTGAACGTTTGAGCAGAATTCTGTCTGATTTAATCTTCTTAACCTGATTATGACCTCAGCCTGATAATCACATAAAGGCGTTTACAAGGCTATTTCTATCATGATGGTGTTGCTACAATCAAGTTGAGTTATTAGTGTGCATGTAGATGTATTCATTATGAGAGGAATTTAAAGAGGAATAGATGAAAGCGGAGTGAATAGAGACACAGGCTGGAAGGTTAGTTAAGCAGGCGAAGGCTTGACATTACGGAGTTGTTCTGCATATTTCAAAGGAATGGTTACTGGAAACCAGCTCCTGCTACACATTTCTCTGATCTTTCGTGACAGGCAACGTGATTTTCTTTGTGAATGTATTCATCATATAATAAAAGAGACAAAGAGCTGCTTGCTTATACAGCATCTTCCTCTGGATCTCCCATTGAGTCTTATTTGATGCTACAACAAGTACAGTAGTAGGTGATTAGCCCCTTCTCAAAGTGGGGTCTGTGGCACTGTCAGGGGATCTGCCAAATTATTTACTATAAATAATAATAATATTGAGTAACACTTCATTTTACAGGTCCACAAATTACATGGTAATTAGGTGATAATTAGCAAGTAACCTCTCTGAAATTTCTTTGGAAGTACTGCCAAATTACCCCAATATTTACCTTGAAATTTATAAAAAATGACTTTATCATAAACATTATTTAATAATTATATGCTAAAATAGCATAAAATGGTTCAAATAAAACCAAAACTAATAGAAGGCACTTCTCATCAGGCACAAATCTCCCCATTGTGTGACTTATTGTCTATACAAATGTAACCTGGTAGCTAATGTCATGATTCAGGTTCAAGATATTTCAAATAAGTTATTTGCTAATTATTATCTATCTATCAGTGGACATGGAAATAAAGCAGATCAATTAACTTTGTATTCTTTTCCTGGAAATATATTAAATAAATTACCAGCTATTGGGAAATAGCGGAATGTAATTATTAAATTATGTTTATAATAAAGTACTTTTTGATAATTTTTTTAGGTAAATATTGGGGTAATTTGACAGAAATGTAAAATACTAAATAATTATCACCTAATAACCATGACAATTGCAGACCTGTAAAATAAAGTGTTACCTAAAATTGTGCTGTATCATTGAAAAGTGCATGTCTACAGATGGGGGATATTGTATCAATTACTCCCACCACATCAGCTTTGGGCCAGTTCATTACTTTTAAGTTGAAGTGCTATAATAATAACTTTATTTATATATCACCTTTCAAAACAAGGTTAAAAAAAGCTACAACAATGCACCATCAGTTAAGAAAAAGCCATAATATCAAAGTGAGTCTTAAGAAGAGATTTAAAGGAAGATACTGAGTTTACTGAGTCTGAGATCGTCTGTTCTGAAAGTCAGCTTTAGACTGGTAACTTTAAATATCTGGATTTGTTACGACTATGCCACTATGTCTTGCTACTGTTCACTGTTCAGCTTTTAAGATCAATTACTTGAAATGTAGCCTATAAATGCTGTCAAGTTGAGTCCAAATGGAATTTGAATTAAACCACCCTCTGTCTAAAAGGTATATAAGTGATATTAACATTCAGTAACACTGCAAATCTCCCCACTGTGGGTCTAATAAAGGATCATCTCATCTTATATTAACATGATTCAAATCAAAATGTGTTTCTGTTTATTACTATCAAATGGATCTGAAGTATTTAGGTTGAAAAGTTTTAGAATACAAATAGTTGAAATTAAATCTAAGAGTACAAACTGTAGTAAGTATACGCTTAATCTGTGTTTCGATTGAGAGGGGGTCCTTGGAAATCTGGGATCGGCTCCAGCCCCCCCGCTACCCTGAATAGGATAAGCAGTTACAGATAATGGAGGGATGGATCGATATTTTAGCCTTTTCTTTTAGTTTGTCTAACCACTATCACAGAGGTCTCTCTCTCTCTCTCTCTCTTTTATTCTTTTCTGCCTTTGGTGCTTCTCAGCAGGAAGTGATTGGGAAGTCATTCTCCAGGAAGGAAGGGGTAATATAGCCCGGTAGCTTGTATTTTTAAAAGAGGTGGGAAATAGAATTGCTGCACTTTGAGGCAGTGTGGCGAAAAAAGTTTTGATTTACCTCCATTGATTTTTCTGGGTCCCAGACTTCCAAACAACAACACCTCAGAGTCTCACTTCTACTTCAGTTGTGTGGAATGGCCAATCACCGGTGCACACCTTTCTGTCTCTGTCTTCCTTTATCTGCCTCCCTCAGTCCCTCTAACTAAACAACCTTATTTTCCCCTCTTCGCAGCAGCATTGTCCTATAATGACATGTTTAGACCGAGTGCTTTTTAACAACCTCCTGTGCATTATGTGATCTTTTGTTAAGTTTTTATCTAAAGTACAATAAGGTGTGTTCTACGCCTCCGTCTGTTCCCGCTCATTGTCACGTCAGGGATAATTCTCTCAAAACACCAAGTCAATAGTTGTAATTGCACTTATAATGCCAACGGCTTGGCCGGGCATGCTGCAGCCACATTAATCAGCGCTCCATCGATTGTTGAACAGCGCTTCTCATCGCAATCGTTGATTCATTCTTTTGAGTCCTGTTCGGTGTCTGCTCTCCGCCTTCCTCCCTCTAAAACCTGTTTGTTCCTGATCCATCACAGAAGGTGGGTGAGCCGGAGCTGGCACACAAAGATTTAGTTCTTACCAATCAGGCCGGTGTACGCAAGTAGACACGCTCCGTAGTTCTCCTGCTTGCAGCCGCTGGCGCTCTGCTCGGAAGGTTGGCAATCATACTGGAACTGTGCCCAGCGAGACCTGTGGGAGCAATAACATGCCATCCATCATTTACTGGTGCTTGGCAGCCTGCTGCACACGTCGTGTCACTGAGGGGTGGCCGGCACCGCTGCTTTCTCTCAACGACAGGATGTGGATCTGAAGCCCACAACGCTCATCCACCTACTCCTACGTCAACTCCCTCCACCCTTCATGATCTTGCGCTCTGCAGCGCTTCACTCCCAGTCACCCCTGGCGACAATCATCCCGCTTTTTTCCATTCCTCCCCACTTTTCCCGACGAGTTGTCTTCTGGACGGCTGCCAGGCCGTAAAGAGTCAATGAGGGGCAAAGATAGGCCTTGGCTCTGCTCTCTAAATACCGCGGGCGCTGTCTGGCAGGCCTGGCCGCGAGGAGATTAGACAAATATGGATCTTCCATATAAATACTTCCTCCCACAGCCGCTCTGCCTTCCCTCCTTCACCTTTCCTGCCAGCCGCCCGAGACATCTAGCCTCATCATCATCATCGTACAAGGCTATCGCGGCCATCATATCGCATCAGCGGCCCCCGTCGACTGGCATTTGCAACGGGATCCCCTCAGGGCACCGCGACTCCCCGCTCTCTCCTCGTTTGTCATGTCATCGTAATGATGTGCGTAAAACTCATAGGCCGTGCGCTAAGTGAAGGCGTCCTCCGCAGGCTGCCGGTTAATGCCAGCTGACTGGTGCTGGATTGGCGGTCCGCGCGGGGGCCTTGAGATGCCCCATCCATCGGGGGCGGCAGTGGAGAATAATGCCTGATCGATAGCCGTGACAGATGAAGCCCTTTGTCTTCCTGACATTTGAAGAGGAACTAGATTAAACGCTGGCCACCATTTGCTGTCAGAGAGACAGGAGGCTGACTGGATGGGTATGAGAACTCCATGTTTTCAGTCTCCAGTGATTGAGAGAAATGCACCGTCTGAATTTTAATGACTTCATGAGACATTCATGATTGGACGTTGACAATTAATTTAAATTTGAATGAGATGTTTGTGTCTCACATACACTGGGATTTACCACAGAATAAATATGCTTATTCAGATGTCTTGTACGGAGGGTCAGTCAGTTTCCTGATCCTGATGATGATGATGATGTCTCGGCCGTGCACTGATAAATATTTACTGGCAGGAAAGTCATGTGTGAATCCCGAGTGATAATGGCCGCTCTTAATAATGACTATTTCGCACGGCGGCTTCTTGCCCGGCTGCCATTAAATTCTGCAATCAGAAAATGAATGCAGAATTTAATTGAACTAATTAAACAGTTAATGAGTGTAACAATTGAATTAATTAAACACAGCTGACTAATTAAATCTAAATGAACATATCATACCAGCCGGACCTATCTTCCAAGACACACAGCGCCATTTACTGTCCTGAGGGAAAGTCATTGTGCAAGGCCACCACATCAACAAAGCACTTCATATTGAAGACAACAGTGGTAAAGATACCACCGCGTTAGCCATGAAAATTAACTTGAGGCAACTCATTTTCATAAGTAATCCATTTTCTGCCAAACAACACACTTAAAAAAAAAGTATTTGCTGTTCTGCAGTATTTTGGTTTGGTGCATTCATGCTGCTGTTGTAAAGTTTAGAACAAATGATGCTTGCAAATGATGATTGCAGTGACAGTGACTACGTTTACATACATTAAATATCTTTTGCCCTTATTCCAAAAAAG